>JAABOM020128052.1:0-21506 GCA_011800125.2 Solanum clarkiae | reverse complement strand
AAGAATTAAAATAAAATTGGGCTAGGCAGGCCCAATCTTCCACCTGTCAAACAAAATCTTTGGGCCTGCCAGGCCCAATGAAATATTTTTCCCAGCTTCTGCTAATGGGCTTGTGGCCATATTTCCTGTAATATACACTTGGTGTATATTTTCTGTATATCAGTGTATACACACGGATTCCTTGTCTATATTTCGGCTTCCCATGGTCTATTCGATGGCTTCCTTTAATTGCGAGTTGAGGGGTCTGACTCGAAGAAGAGGGAGTTTGGGCCTCCGTGGCCCCGGGAATGCAAAGTGGGGGATTTCAAAATGACTCGCAGAATTGTTTATACAAAGAAATAAAATTAAATATTAGTAAGAGATACAAAAATGCTAACAACATAACTACACTAACTTTCACGAAGAAATGAAAGGACAAGCGAGACTTTTGGCTTCAAAATAGTAGCAGGACACCATATAAAACCACAATAATCCTAGAATCAAAATAAATCAGGTAAATCTGAGTACGGAATTTAAATTCAACAGTATGGACCACTCTAGTATAACCAGTCCAATTTAGACTCTAAATTTTCATAGAGATCCCATAGACAACAAGGCAAACAAACCAGAAAAATCAGAATATACCTCAAATTAAACTTGAACGGAGAAGAACAAATCACTATTATAACAGCGAGTCAAAAAGATCTTAGGCAACAAGTAAGAGAGCTTAAGCCTGAGTTCTAGATCCGGTTTATCTCGCAATCAATAATGAGACTGAAACATAACACATAACCTTTTAAGGCAACAATACACTCTATCAGCACGCTATGATGATATATTCATATGTTAACATGCTTAGAAGTTGCTCAAATAAGACTATTAATAGATTAATCGATGCAGACCATAATATATGCGTACACATACAGTATGACAAGCAAATCTGACAAGCAAATCCGGATCATGTTGACATTGTTAAAAGCATCAGCACTGACATGAAAGTCTAGATCAATTTGAGGAAGTCATAAATTGTATTTTTATCTAAAGGAAACTCAACAAGAGTATCTTAATCTAAGTAAAAGGGGACCTGACAACCCTCTTCTTGATAGGCCAAAACAAACCAGAAACAAATACAAACATGTAAACAGGGAAATGGACTCATAGAAATGCATATGGTTACTTATGACCAAAGAAACTCTAATTCTGTAGAAGAATCAAGCCAAAGCATTACTCAACGACTTTGATAGCACACAGGCAGGTTATTCATAGAAGAAAACAAAACTGTCAACACTTCAGGAATTAGGAACTTTAATACACTGATCTATAACATGCTCACAACGTTTTCATTTTTTCATATTGATCTAGACTCTTACAACTTAACAAGTTCATGTTTAATGGGCATATGATATATCAGTCTTGGGCAAATACAACAGCAGTATGAATATCTCAACAATTTTTATACAAAAATTGAATTACATCAATAACTAGAGCCAGAACTGATCTAAACCATTTGGATCACAATAGTAAACAAACCCGAAACACAACCAGAACCATTCAAAAGGGGAAATCAGTCCATACACTTGAAAATCAACAGAATATGTTTATCAACTTGAAATAAACTAGCACATATAACAACGGACTAAAGACATAATGCATTAAATCGAAACAGTGATACTAAAGTTCAGTTGTTACTAGGGAACAGAAAATGAACCCAGGAAAGAGCATAAGTTACATATTCCCTTAATATGACTCGAATGAGTGAGTGTACTTATCGTGACTCACATAAATGAGTGTATATTACAGTCAGATACAGAGCAGGAACTGAGGAAAAGGTATTACAAATTAGAGTCGAAAACAGAAAACCAATACAATCAAAATCCCTACGATCCAAACACGGCTCGACATAGCGACAGCAACATCACAGTATTACACAGCTAATAGGAAACCATCTTGACAAGAACAACAACATCACAACAGCGTTGACTTATCACAACAGGGATTTTCAGTCAACAACGAACTAATGCAAGATATGAATGACTTCGATATAACTTCACATATTCGAACACAGTACAATGAGACTCAAAACGAAAAGCGAGACTGGAGTATTACCTTTTTCGGGGCGGCGAATTGGGACGACGAGCTTGAAAAAGCTTCAATACCACTAACTTCGATTTGAACCGCGACTTGAATCTTTTGTTCGATTATTTCTGGAAATTACTAAGTGTTGGATTTCAAAATCGCCCCAAAGTCGACGAGCTTCTGGAAAACGAATTTGAAGGAAGGTGAGCTATATCCGAATGTAGTAAGCTCTAGAAAATGTTGTTGAAATCAATTGGGTTTCTTGCTAATGTTTTTTGAGTTTCAAAACCTCCTCCAAGGATTTCTCAGATGACTCCCAGTTTTTCCTTTGCCCTTTTTTTTCGCTCTCGATCCTTGCTTCGAAGAAGATGAAGGGGATTAAATAGGGCCATTCCCAACGGATCAATTGAGGGGAGAGGGGTCTGGGAAAAGGGAATGGCGCCGGGGGAAGGGGAAAGGGTTTTTGGGAAAGGGGAATGGACGGGTAGGGTTTTCTGATTTTAAGGGAAAGAATGAAGAAGAAGGGGAAGGGGAGATAAAGTAATTAGGGGCGCGTGAGGTGCACAGACCCGCTTGAATTTTTTTTAAATAATTGTTTAAAAATTGTTAAAAATAAGAATAAAGCTCCGCGAGTAATTTGACACCATGGAGGGTAAAAATAGGCTGTCAACATTCGTCAACCCAAAGGATATGACCAAAAACTCAAAATGGCCATATCTGGTCCTAAAGGCCATCTTTGGAATATCACATTCCCTCACTTTCAACTGATGGTAGCCAGATCTGAAGTCTATGTTTGAAAATTAAGAGGCACTGTGAAGTTGGTCAGACAAATCATCTAGCTTGGGGAAAGGGTACTTATTCTTTATAGTGACCTTGTTCAATTGCCTATAGTCAACACATATTCTAAGAGACCCATCTTTCTTTTGCACAAATAAGACAGGGGCAGTCCAAGGAGAAACACTTAGCCTTATGAAGCCCTTCTTTAGCAAATCTTTCAACTGTTCTTTCAAATTTTTCAACTCAGCGGGGGCCATCCTATAAGGTGGAATTCAGATAGATTGGGTATCGAGTAGAACATCGATCCTAAAGTCAATCTCGTTATCAGATTCAATCTCCTAAAGTTCAGGCAGATCCTCAGGAAACACTTCAGGAAAATCATTCACAATCGGGGCTGACTCAAGAGTAGGAGATTCAATATCATCAGATTTAACCCTCACAAGGTAGTAGATACAGCCCTTAGCAATCATCTCTCTGGCTCTACGCTCTGAGATAAACTTTCCCTTAGGTGTTATGGAATCACCTTTCCACTCTAGCACCGGTTCATTCAAAAATTGGATCTTAACGGTTTAGGCTCTACAATCAACAGAGGCATAACAGGTGTGAAGCCAATCAATACAAAGGATCAAATCAAAATCAATCATATTTAACTCAATTAGATCAATGATAGTGTCCCTATGATGGATAAATTCTACACAAGCTCTATAGACTCTCTCAACCCTAATAGACTCACCCACTAGAGTAGAACATCAAAGGGTTCAAGAAGACTCTCAGGGGGTTCTATCAAATCTACTGGCCATATAAGGAGTTAAAAAAGATAATGTGGCACCAGGATCCATCAACACATAACAATCAATAGAAAAGACTTGAATCATACCTATCATAGCATCTAGGTAGTACTCGTGATTATGTCAACTACCCATGCAATACAAATGGTTTGTAGCTCTACTTGCACCTGACATTATACCTATCTGATTTCCCTTAGCTGGTGGGGCTGGTGTAGAAAATTTAGCACGATCAGCCCACAATGGACAATCTCTCTAATAGTGGCCCGCTTGGCCACACCTGTAGAATACATCACTCCCCTCACGGCATCTCCCCATGTGTAACTTGCCATATGTACCACATTGTGGTTTACCTCGTGAACCTTGAGCCACACTAGCTTGTGACTGAGACTCACAAGCTTCAACACTCTAGGACCTCTTATCATTTCTAACTCTAGGCGCAGGAGCACTAGCAGATAATGGTGCCGGAATTCGGTTACCGTTGCCTTTCTTCCCAACCTCATGGCTAGATGTTTCAGTTTCTTGCTTCTAAACTCCTCTTTATCATGCTGCCTCTACTCATCATCTTGTTGTACAAAGGTCAATAGTCTCCCAATATCTATATCACTCACAAGCATTGCTCTCCTCTCATCTCTCTTTGGACCTCTATTCAACCTATCAATATACGTTCCCATCCTCTTTCTCATATTAGCAACCATGTTCGTAGCATAGCGAGACAGTTATGTAAACTTCAGCCCACACTCTTGCACAGTCATAGAGCCTGCTTCAAGTTCAAAAACTCTCTTACCTTTGCCTCTCTTCACTTCCTTGGAAAGAAGCGTCCTAAGAAAGCTTCCTCAAACGTGGAGCAAGTTAGTGCTGGGGCATCCTCTCCTCTAACCTTCTTCCATTGATCACAGCAAAGTCTGGCCACACCCTTGAGTTCAAAAGCAGCCAGTTCCACTCTATCAGTATCAGCAACATGTATCACTTGGAACACTTTCAAAAGCTCATCAACATATTTCTCAGGAACCTTAGTGGACGCAAACCCTATGAACTTAGGAGCATTCATCCACAAGTAATCCCGAACTCTAAAAGTGTCATAGGCATCTTGTCTATCCGCTCCTTGTCTTGCAGCAAGTGTTGTGATAAACTGGACCTCATCTTACGAACAGCTTGTTCCATGGGCTCCTCATGTCCTTAAGGCTCAAATGGGTTGACAATATGTCCGGTGGGATGTTCTCTACCTCTGATAGCCCTTCTGGGAGGCATGATCACAATTATGCAATCCACAAAGCATGAATTGGAAGAGAACTTTCATAGAGCATAACTCTATAGCATGATTTAGAACATGAATGAAGGGAATAATTCCTTATGTCCTATAGCCTCCTGTTTATCAAGTGTGGTCTACAACAACCCATAAACAAGACACTATTAGACACGACTTCATAGACTCCCTAGGACATTTGAACTCGTGCTCTGATATCAGGTTTGTCACGCCTCAAGAGGGGACCCAAGACATTGCCAGCACCTAGAGACTATTGCTAGTCCCCAAGTGAACCACTTAGCGTTATCACATTCATTTATTCATACATTCAACAAATCAGCAAAAGAAAAAGAAAAAGTAAATGGGCACATCTTATCATCTAGTCTAAAAATAATAATAATATAAATAGAAGGCTAGTAGAAAGAACTAGCTCACAATCTTAAAAATCAACATTCGACTCTGGTCTATGAAGCCTCTATCACTATCAGGTAGTGCCAATGACAGACCCATGACTACCTCAATCAATAATAAGATAGTAAATGTCTAACTCTAAGCAAGATTAAAATAAAATAATGGATCCTTTGAAGTAGGGGAGGCTCACAAATTAGTTGAACGTCCAAGATCCTCAATAATGTACCTGTTGATGATCTTTAATCCCTAAATCTGCATCATAAAATGATGCAATATTGAATGGCGTTAGTACGTGGAATATACGGTATGTAAAATAGCTGAATAAAACTGAAATATGTAGAATAATATGAAACATCAATCAACATCAAGGATAATGACAAATCAACATTTGAAAATGTCTATCTAGGGAAAGAATAAAAAGTACTCTAGTAACCCATCAACCAATCAAACCTCATCAATCAAATCAGACTTATCTCAAAGGAACTCCACTCAACTCATCGCATCACATCTCATCTCATTTCATCTCACCTCAGAGTACTCGGTGTAAGAAATTTTTGGAAGTTTCTCTTATATGACAATAATCACTTACAAGACAGTGATTGTAAAACAATCTCGCTAATGTTGCCACAGGCATTTCATACTTGCTAGGTAAGGAATGAGTCGAATTCACTAGGGACCACTAACCAATCAAAAAAGTCCCCTATTATTTCAGGGACTCTGTCAAGCAGGAACCACAATCTAATGTGATGATTCAAATCCTCACCTATGCTTGGCTACGTAGTTTGATGAGTGTAGGTTGGAGTAACTCTTACTCTTTCGGTGCTCAATACTCCTCTCATGACTCAATGCTCATAAGGTAATCCATCCCAATCAAACTTTCTCAATAGGCTCATGGAGTACTCATCATTCAATTAGTCTCATAGACACTCTCATCATCTCATCAATCAACAACTCAATCAATGGTTCAAGTCTTAGAACAATCCTTAGGGAATAATCGAATAGAAAATCATTAGAGTTCATTCAAGAAGACTCATGGGTCATCAACTACTATCAACCTATTACCATTATCATATTCACGATCATAATTACAATCGACATTTTCAATCAAGGCTTTAGATTCAATCCCTATCTTCTTTCATGTATGCATTTGATAATTAACATAGAGGGTTATACAATATCTCATGAAAAGTATTCAATTCAAGAAAACAAGTTTATGATGATTATCAACATATCAAAATACATGTAATAAATATAATTTCTTAAGAAAATAAATAATCATGTATGTAGACTCAAGAACTTTCAACTCACTTCTAAGACCATTTGTGATGCATATGAGAGAACAATCTCATACTTTTAGTTTAGTCTTACATACTTGGGGTGAAGCTTTAATGATCAATCTTCATGAATTCTCCTTGAATTTCTCCTTGTAAAGCTTCTTTCTTCTCTTCTCTTCTCTCAAGCCTTAACCTTTCAAATGTTTAGAAAAGAACTTATAATGGGGTTAAGACTCTATTTACTCATCAAAATGACCTCATTTGATCATGTTTTGAGTTTTGGAGGGGTTGGAAATTTATCGAAATATCCCTCAAAATAAAAGAAAAACTTTCACCTAGAAATGCCCAGTCTGTGACGTGGACGGGGCATGGACCTGTATAATTTTTTCCCAAAAAATATTTGATGAAAAAGTTATTTCTCAATTCGGTTGCTCTAAAATCCGAACGAGATCATTTCTCCTCTCAATTTTCCATGTTCATTTCATATCTAGTCTCGAACTCACAAAGGGAACATGGGAAGATGCATTACGCATACATCTTTTTAGGGGTATTTTAGAAATTTTATCGGGTGTTACATCTGTAGTAATACATAAAACTTTCCTCTTAGTGTACAAGGGGAGTTAGGGTTTTGAAGCTTTTGGACATCAAACTAGAGAAGAGTGGTTGGTGGTAATCAACTAATTTGTACTCAATCTTTTTACCCATGACTTCTACTGCTATATTTGGTATTCGATCTTTAATTTCTGACATATGTGACTAAAAAACCCCATGTTGGGAGTGTGCAATTGATATGGGTCTTCGATTTATGTATTCGGTATTTGATAAATTAACTTATCTATAGTTTATTTGGGTGAATTGATATTCATTCTTATATTTAATCTATAATTTCAAGGTTGCTAACTTAGGGTGTTACTTTAAATCTCTGCTTATTACCTTAGCCAGAACTATTAGAGTGTGAAATAGATATAATGGTTGGAAATATCTTGGGGTTTTAGTTGAGGTCTATAGCCATGGATTCAATGACTGAGGTATTAAGGGTTTTTTTGAGACTTCTTAGGCCAATAGTATCCTTGGTAGTCCGCGTATGATTTCTTAGCTGATTCATATGAAATACCTATGTATCATAGCTGAATTGGGTTACAAACAACCTAGACTATTCAATTAATATCAACTCATTTAGTCAAGTATCTAGACCCAACTAGTAGATTGAATCCCCATATTTGCACATCCCTAACATCTTCTCTTAATTGTTGTTTAACTCATTATTTAGAACTCTTTTAGCTAAACTTTTATTTTAATTATTACAACCCTCTAGATCCTACAATTACTTGGTCCAATGAGTCACTTCTACCTTGAACAACGATTCCCTGTGGGATTGACCCAACCTCTATTTACAAGTATGAAGGAGTTGTTCCTATGAATGAAAGTATGACATGAATTATGATTTAGCTTTTTACCGAAAATATGCATAATTATGAAATATGTTTGGCTTTCAAGCCTAAGGATACATAAAAATGATTTACAATATGTATGCCTACTTTTCAAGCATGTATATGTATATGTATTCTCGTGGGATGATGACTTAGCACTGACCAGGCTTGTGTGAGGAGGGATATCCCCAAGGTCCCCTGTATTAATCCTCAAGTCCCATAACTATGTGCCAAATATAGGTTTATGTTTATGCCCCTTTTAAGGGATTATTATGTTAAAGATCTAACTTTGGCATGCAGGTCACCTCTTTATCTGTGTGGGAAAGACGATGGAGTTCCAAGTTAAAGCTCACTCTTAATGAAATAAATTGGTTGTCTTGAATTATGTTCTTTCAAATTTAATATTCTTGATCACAAAGAGACACGTACAATTTGCACTAGTTTGCAGTTGAAGAATATGTGATGCGTGGGGGTGGCAATTTCAGCCCATATAAAGTAAAAAGAGTCAATTTAACCAAATTTATTTTAATAAATTAATCATATTTCTAAATAGATAAATATGGGTTGATCTATTTTAAGAATTCATACAAATATGGTCAAAATGGGTAAAATATGAGTATCCATGTAGACTTACAAATCCCCACTCACGATATAAATTCTTAATTGCACTAAAAAAAATTTGTAAGTAATATTTTTTTACAAAAAAAAAAATTTCGGGTGGGTGTGGGGTAAGGGGATGGGGGTAGGGTGGAACAACTGGGGGAGGGGGTTGTAACACCGCATAAAATTATCAAAATACCCCTAAAATGTATCATGCGCATAATGCGTCTTCCAAAGCTCTGATTGGAAATTTGAGACCTGATTTGTAATCAACGCGGAAAATCAAGTCAGAAAATGGTCTTCACCCTATTTAAGAGCAACCAGATCAAAAAATAAAATTTTTAATTTTCCAAAACAGTGAGGAGTCCGCCCCCTAGTGCGTCGCAGAGGGGGCGGGGACTTACACCGATCTTTTTAATTAAATTTTCAACGGGAATTGAAATTATCAAAAAAGAAAAAATGTACTAGTCTGCGCCCCTGGCGCATCGCGGACCAGTCCATCAATTTTCAAACTTTTTCATTTATTTGAGAAAGGCATTTTGGTCCTTTCTAACCCATTTTTAAGCCACAAAATGCATTTTTATGTATTAATTCGTAAAGAAGGGTTTCAAAAAATCCATCTTTTCTTAGATTTTACATAAGACTTCCTGAGAGACAAAAAGTAGAGAGTGGATGGTTGCAAGTTCGGGTGAGAATTCTTGGAGGAAAACTCGATTAGTAATCATTCTAGGTATGTAAAAGCTACCTAGAACATTGAATTGTTCTTCCGTGTGCCGCAATGTATAGATTAGGTTGGTAGTTGATAGTGGACAGTTTATGGGTTGAGTTTCTTGAAGAATTTCTTAATATTTATCTTTAATTCTTATGTATTATTTTAAATTGATGACTATCATACATTAAATTACTGATTACGTGTATTCTTGACTAATTTTATGCCCATTCTATATAATTTTCCCTTTTAAGACAATAATAATGAACTTAGGGTGATGTTTAGAGCCTTAAATATATATATATATATACGGATGTGTTGATTGTTGTGGTTTGAGTCTTGAGGTGAGTATTGTGATGGCTGAAGTAGATGAAGATGATATTCTTGAGGTTTAAATGAGATTGAGATAAAGTTTAAAAGAAGAATCGATTTCTTTAGTTCATGGAATGATAGATGAGATGAGGTCCCTACCTGAGAGGTGGATTGGTTATATAACGAGCCTGACATTGATAGACTTATGAGCATATCGAGTCCTAGGAGGAGAATTAGCACCAAAATAAGTAAGAGTGAGTCCCACTCGCACTCATTAACTAGGTGGCCAGCGTAGGTGAGGACTGGACCATGAACATGGATGTTTCCTTTGTCCTGCAAAGGACTTGATAGACTTCTTTGGGATCTCGACAAACTCGTCCTTTACCCCGGCAAGGTAGTGGATAGATGTGGCACTGACATCTCTTCGTTGTATCATTACTGGCTCATAGGTGGTGGTTGTCAGTTATGGAAACTCCCAGATAGGTTCCTTGTTGATAGTACTTTAAAGTTAAGGTGATTGTGTGATATATTGATGGGTAGTGAAGTGATAGAGTACTATCCTTTACTCTGAGTTAAGAATGAGTGATTGATGAACTGATGTATTAGCTATATTGTTTTCTTTAGCCCGTTTTACATATAGTACATTCCACGTACTAACGCCCCTTTAGCGCTGCATCATTTTATGATGCAGATTCTGTAGACAGAGGACTTCAGCAGGCTAATCGTTGAGTTCGCAGATCCCCACACAGAGACTTGGTGAGTCCTCCCTTACTTTTAGGGGACATGTTTATCTTTCATCCATTTAGATTTATTTCATTAGACTATGGTAGCCATGGCTTGTCATAGTACCTTCTTAGAGGATGGCTATAGAGGCTTCATAGGCATAGATTGTTGATAGTTGATGTCGGGATTGACAATTTTCCCACTTCTTATTTCTATTGAGTTGGTTATATTCATACTCTATATGATAGTGATTGTGATAGCCCACTAATAGCCTATTATTCTCTTTATGTCTTCCGCATATGAGTTGATTGGACGGAAAAATGAATGTGGTGAGGCCAAGTGGTTCGCTTGGGGACTAGCAATAGTCTCTGAGTGCTAGGTATGTCTATAGTACCCTCCCGAGGCGTGACAAACTTGGTATTAGAGCACAAGTTCAAAAGTCCTAGGGAGTCTATGAAGCTGTGTCTAGTAGAGTCACTATTAGTGTGAAGAACTCCACATCCATAATTTGAATACTATAGGAAATTTAGAAATTGTTCCCCTTCTTTTAGATTCTAAATCATGCGATAAACTCAAGGTCTATAAAAGTTCTTTTCTAAATAGTGTTTTATACGTTTCCAGACCATGTCTTCTAAACATATCGTGGATTTGGAGGATACAATCATCACTGAGAAGCTTGAACCTACTACTCAGCTTGTTGTGCATAATCGATGTGTAGAAGAGGACAAGGAGAGTGAGATGGAGGAAGCTTGGGATGAGGATGGAAGTAGGGTCCCCCATCTGCAGAGACCTTGGAAGTATATGCCACCACCGGTGACTGCATCCATGGCCAATAGTAGATATGATCTGGGAACGAGGAGAACTCTACCTTTCTAGATTCAGAATGCTTCATCCCGAGGAAGTGTGGCTTGAGGCCGTAAAGGAAAGCCACCATGTAGAAGGTGTGGTAGACTTCGTTTAGGGCAATGTCAATTGGGCACCAGCGGCTGCTTCAAGTGTGTACAAGAGAGTCACTTTCAGAGGCATTGCCCGAAGTGGGCTAACCAAGCCCAACCCGCTAGATCTACACCATCAGTTTAAGGAAATCACAGAGATGCTACTCCTAGCGTGAGTGAGGCTACAGACCAGTTATATCGCAATAGTTTCCCATCTCATAGAAATACTCCGAGAGGATGTGACAGGTATAAGTTGATTCTTTACAAGCTTTTGATGATATGTGTGATAGAAGAGTTTATGTTTTCGGGGATTTTAACATTGCCAACTAAGAGTGAGAATTGAAGTCTAGTAAAACCTTAAGTAGAGTTATTACCCCTGAGCTAGAAAGATAATAAAGGAGAGGAGGAGACTGGATAAGGAGAGTGGTGATTGATTGAGGCTTGTAGTTAGAGATATGTATCCATTAGGTAAGTAGTGAAGCGATGAGTCGATGGCCATAAGCTTGATGAAAGATCTGAAAGTATCCTATAATTGTCATGATGAGATGAGGCATATATAGAGAGAGTTAGCGTCAGAGCGTGCTAGAGCGTGCCCAAACTAGGAGGAAGTATATGTTAATGTTTTGTAGTATTTATTCTATTGAGGGTGAAGTGCAGATCTTGAAGAGGGGGAAAGATTGTTTTAATCTGATAGATCTAACTTAGGTTTGTGATTGCAAATGAGAGTTCATGAGACCCATCAAGTTATGAGTTTAGTCAGATAAGGAGATATGACTTAATAGGTGAGTTGTACGGAGTTGTGATGTGTTGATTAAATACTCTCTATGAGATTTTAGTGGGATTATATTCCCTGAACATTTATCTAGTAGTTGTAAGTTAGCACTAAAAGAGATGTGTGATAGATGCACACGTTAGTACGAGACCCTAAGCTTGAATTTTAAGGAGTAGGGTGAAAGTAGAAATAGTATCATGAGAGTGATAGTCTTAGTTGGGGAGCTTCTCTAAGAGATTGGCCATAGGGTGTGAAGATGCTAAATTGTAAGGGGAAAGTGACACTATGGGTAAGTACAAGTGCCCTTAAGTGAGATTAGTGAAACGAGCATAGCCCAATAGATAAGAAGAGACTTGAGATGAGTATTTATGTTTGTGTAAACATGTGTGAATCTCTAAGTTATGACAGCTATAGGAATCTAGATGATATCTGTGAGTTCAATGTGAAGTAAGTTGAGGTAGGTGTTCTGTGCTATCCCGAGCAACTAGGTTGATTGGGGGTTTATTGATAGATAATGGGGAGTTTTTCATTATAATCTAAGTCATATATAGATGAGTTCATGAGATCATAGAAGTTGAGTGTTAGCAAGCAAGAGAAGAGGTTATTGTTGAAAAGAGTCTGAGTCTCTAGTTATATATATGCGATTATAGCATAATAGAAGAGTTTAAAACATTCTTGTGGATAGTGATTCCTTGGCCGTGTGAAGATATGTGCTTATAGCCTATTACAAGAGCATTGATTCCCAAATTAGATGGAGGACCTTGAGAGCTAAGGGGGAGATGGAAAAGTGGTAGACTGAAGTAGATCTTAAGTTTGATAGAGATGGGTTGATCGAGATGAGACATCAATTTCTTCATATCCTAGGAACCTTATTCTTCCGTTGAGATGATACTCTCTTCACCTTTGGTATCGGACTGCCACACCTACGACCTAGTCCCATATACCATTTATTGATTTTTATTCAAGTTGTGAAGGTGAAAAGCGATGAAGTCATTAATTACTTTTGATCTTACCCCATTGATCTGAGTGCTTCCACTCCTATGTTTAATGAGAGGCGACCCGAGTTTCATATTGTGTATGGTTATGTGAGCTCAGAATGAGTCTTGATAAACGAAAAAGATTGTGATCTATGAATGTTCTTAGATAAGATTTCTCGAATGAATCATGCTAATGATCTTTGGTTTCAAGATCTTTGCGTAATCCAGCTTCCCAGCCTTGATAGAAGTATTGATGATAGTAGTGTGGTGAAGGTTGATGAGAGAGAGTGAGAGTTCTTGATTCTGATGTCATCTTATGCATGCATTGACCTTCGGCTTGTTATCCCATTGTTGATGGTAGGATGTAGAGTATCAATTTTCGAAGGTATGAACTTGCTTATTTTGCATGGAGAGACAGTAGTTAGAGGTTTTGCAAAAAGGGAGAAGTAATGAGTTCCTCCAGGTTCAAATTGTGATGTTGAGAGCAGTAGAGTGAGGATAAGGGTAGATGAGAGGAGCGAGTGTATCCTTATGGTGATATTTGTGTTAAACTTGTGTCTTTTAGGGATAGAGATAGAAAGGAGGAGAGATATAAAACTTTATGATGAATAATAGATAGTAAGAGTATGTTGGTGTGACTTCGAATGAGAACTCATTGAATGGTGGAGGCGGAAATACTAAGTCGGTTTGAAAATTCTAAGATATAGTTGAAGTAGTTAGAGTGATAGGCTTGAATTAGGGGTTATAGTCATGCGAATACTAATGATAGACTAGTGAAGACGTCTTAATAAGGGTTTGAGGAAGAGTAGTAAGGTAGTGAATAGGACTAGTGATCTTTTAATGGAAGCCCCTATGGAGGTCTAGAGATGAATGTTGAAGATTAGCTTCGTAGGTATATGATCATCTTGTGAGTAACACCTTGAGACTTAGAAGTAGGCTTGAATAGAAGAGGAGGAGGTGGTTAGATGGAAATGTGAGTAAGAGCTATAAGATTAAGTTGAGGGATTAGAGTTCCATGAGAGGGTGTACAATTGAGATGAGGTGCTAAGCTTGAGAGTTTTACATAGAGTCTTATGTATCGATGGTCCCATTACCCATTAGAGTTGATAATTTCCTTCCTGAGTTCGAAATGCTAATCATTGAGGTGTTCAAATGATTCGAATTGACTGTGTTGCAACGTTTCATTCGTGCTTGATGGTGAACATGTCTAAAAGAATATGTCTACCCTTGATTAGAACTAATTTGTCAAGTCTAAGTGACCTGTGAGTGTCCAGATGGGTTTGCTAAGTACTGAAACGAGTCTTGATCGATATTCATGCCTAATGATGAGAATGTTGAAGGAAATATCCTTACTTTTAACTAAATTGAATGTCTTTACTTGAGTTGATTGCCTATTCTTGAGTCCGAGTACAGTTGATTGTCGATTGAGATAGAATCGAGAGATATATTGATAGATGTGAATGTTGAGATTAGTTTTGATTCTATTCGTGCTGAATGACAATGATGTTGAAGGTAATGTTCCTATCCTTAATGCTATTAAAATTCCTTCCTTTAATTGAGGTACTAATTCAATTCCATTCTTGAGTCTAAGATAGAGATGTAGAAAGTGACGGATAGATGAGAGTTCGAGAGTTCCTGAGTGGAGTAAGATGACTTTTGAGTCTACTCGTGCTTTATTCTACCTTTACTATTCATTCGAGGATGAATGAGCCCAAGGGGAAGATGATGTAACACCCCATAAAATTACAAAAATGCCTCTAAAATGTATCGTGCGCATAATGCGTCTTCCAAAGCTCTAATCGAAAATCTGAGACCGGATTTGCGATCAATGGAAAATTGAGTCAGAAAATTGTCTTGACCCGATTTAAGAGCAATCGGGTCGAAAAATACAATTCCTATTCTTTCCAAAATAGTGAGGAATTCGCGTCCCTGGTGCGACGCGGAGGGAGCAGAGACTTACACTTACCTTTTAATTAAATTTTTGATAGGAACTGGAATTCTCGAAAAATATCAAAAATATTGGTTCGTGCCCCTAGCACATTGCGGACCAGCACATCAATTTTCAAACTTTTTTTTTAATTTCAAGAAGAGCATTTTGGTCCTTCCCAGCCCATCTTTAATCCACAAAATGCGTTTTTATGTATTAATTCATACGAAAGAGTTTTAAAAAGCACATATTTTCTTGGGTTTTAAGTAAGACTTCCTGAGAGAAGAAAAGCGAAGAATGGAGGGTTGCAAGTTCGGGTGTGAATTCTTGGAGGAAAAATCGATTATTCGTCATTCCAGATATGTAAAGGCTACCCAGAACATGAAATTATTCTTCCATGTTCCCCGATGTATAGATTAGGTTAGAGTTGATAGTTGATATGTTATGGGTTAAGTTTCTTGAAGCATTTCTTGATATTTATCTTTAATTCTTATGTATTATTTTAAATTGATGATTGTCATACTTTAAATTACTGATTACATGTAATATTGACAGATTTTATGTCCATTCTATATAATTTTCCCTCTTTAAGACAACAATAATGAACATAGAGTGATGTTTAGAGCTTTGACTGTATATGAATGTGTTGATTGTTGTAGTCTGATTTTGAGGTGAGTATTGTGATGGATGAAGTAGATGAAGTTGATATTCTTGAGGTATAAATGAGATTGAGATAGAGTTTGAAAGAAGAATTGACTTACTGAGTGATAGAATGATAGATGAGATGAGGTCCCTGCTAAGAGGGGGTTTAGTTGTATAACCAGCCTGACATTGATAGACATATGAGCATACCGAGTCCTGGGAGGAGTATTAGCACCTAAATGGGTAAGAGTAAGTCCCATATGCACTCATTAACTACGTGGTCAGCGTAGGTGAGGATTGGATCATGAACAAGGATGTTTCCTTTGTCCCACAGAGGACTTGATAAACTTCTTTGGGATCCCCGATAGACTCGTCCTTTACCCCGGCAAGGTACTAGACGAATATGACAATGACATCTCTTTGTTGTACCATCACTGGCTCATAGGTGGTGGTTGTCAGTTATAGAAACTCCAGATAGGTTACTTGTTGACAATACTCTAAGGTTGATATAATTATGTGATGTCTTGATGGATAGTGAAGTGATAGAGTCCTATCCTTTACTCTGAGTTGAGAATGAGTGATTGATGAACTGATATCATTAGCCATATTGTTTACTTTAGCCCGTTTTACATATCGTACATTCTATGTAGTAACACCCTTTTGGCCCTGCATCATTATATGATGCAGATTCTGTAGACAGAGGACTTCAGCAGGCTAATCGTTGAGGTTCACAAATCCCCAGAGAGAGACTTGGTGAGTCCACCCTTGCTTTCGGAGGACATGCTTATCTTTCATTTATTTTGATTTATTTTATTAGACTGTGGTAGTCATGGCCTCTCATGGTACCTTCTTTGAGGATAGCTATAGAGACTTAATAGACATAGACATTTGATAGTTGATGTCGGGATTGACTATTTTCCCACTCTTTATTTCTATTGAGTGGCTAATATTCGTACCTTATATGATAGTGATTGTGATAGCTCACTGATAGCATATTATTCTCTTTATATCTTCCACATATGAGTTGATTGAACGAATGAATGAATGTGATGAGGCCAAGGGACTAGCAATAGTCTCTGAGAGCCGGTTACATCTAGGGTACCCTCCCGGGGCGTGATAGGAGGTGGACGGTGGAAATAAATTCAACTTTTATTTTTTTCTTTAAAAAAGAATTAGACAATGATGGTAGGGAGTCGGGGGGAGGGAGAATAGGGGTCTGGTGGGGGTAGGGAGTAGGGTGGAAGTGGGAGGGTGGAGAAAAAATATAATTTTTTTGAATTTTTTAAAATTTTCATTAAAAAAAATTTGGGGGAGGGGATGGGAGGTGGCCATTGAAGGGGTGATTCGGGGTGGGGGGTGGGTTGAGGTGGGACTAGGTGGGGTATGGGATATAGAAGTAGAAAAAGCTAAACACTTTTTGGTATGAAAAAAAAAATTATTCCAAAGTGAGGTTGGGGTGATAGAGGTTGAGTATTAACAACCTTGTTTTGATATAATTTTTTGGGGGGGAGCTTTAGGAGATTAAAGTGGGTTAGAACCATTTTATCCAAATCCATATTTACTATTATTTTATATGGATGGATTGTGATCCAATCCATTTTGGCTTAATCCGTATTTAATTCATCCAAATTCGATCCAATCCAATCATTTGTCACCTCTAGTCATGCATATTTCATTTGAAACATTGAATGAATGCAAAATTAAGCTTATAATTTTAAAAAGTGATCATTTATTATCTCATTATAATCAGATATGTGAACAACGTTGCACCAATAGGATTTGTTTAATCATGGATATTCAAGGGAAGTGAGAACCGAGGAAGCTATCAAGTATTTATTAAGCAAGTCTTTTATAATTATGTACTTATATGGATAATAGTCAAATTACCTATGAATTACTTCTGTTAGACTTCAATCTTATTATCCTGCCAAACTATCATAATTGAACATTTCTGCTAACATATCTTTTACATAATTCTAAATTATGATAACAAAATATGTGATATGCTTATTCTTTACTATCAGAAATTTATATATGTTTGGTATATTTTGTTAACTAATCCCCAAAAGAAAAAATCTATTCAAATCGTTTTTGTAATTGAAATCAAGTCAAAAATTGTAGACAATTTTTCCTTTGGCTAATTATGTTCTGTTCTAATTTTTACAACTCAAACATATTATTTGCTTAACTAAATAAAAATAATGTGTTTTTTTTAAAAAAAAAATGTAAGGACACGGATTTTTGTACAACTTCATCGGAACTTGAGAATTTCATTTTGGACAAAATTTGGACCAAGTGTTGTCTCAAGGGAGACCACACGGTCAGTTGAGGTCACACAAGCCGTGTGGCCTCTAGTGGCACAACACTTGGCCTTAATTTTGAGTGTGTGGCCTTGAAGCGGAGTCTCGAGCTAAGGCACATCACACTTGGACCCTACACGGGCCGTTTGACACTTCACGGACCATGTGGATGACCATGTAATGGCCTTGAGCTTGGAACACCAACGTGTGAAACAAAGTAGTGGGACACGGCCACCGTCACGGGCAGCATGAAGGTTCACAGACCGTGTGCCTATTCATAAATCTATGGAATGGAAGATCTTTCTAAGTATGGACCACGTCTCATGACCTTGTCATGAAGATTTTTCCAGGTATAGGGGTACGACCTGTGTCATGAACCGTGTGACATCACGCAGGACGTGTAGCCCATAGTATAGCTTACTTCATAAAATTTTCTAAGTATGGTATCTTCAAGCTCAAGCTAGGTTTACTTTCAAGCCTTCAATTCAATCTTATTTATGTCATTTAAGGCTATCACGGGTCTCCTACATCAAGCCAAGTTCAAAGGAATTCCATTGGCTAAGTTTCTCACAAGTACCGATAGAAGAGTCAACTTTAAATGGTTATATCTCTTAGCACAAAAGGACTTGGGTGGACCACCACCTATCAAATGATATCTCTTTGAATTATCTTTCCAAGGCACTTGGTTTCACCTCATTTAGAGTTCAGATGAAGAAGTTATGCCCATTTTTGTAGAACTTATCTATGCAGGGGTATATACGGGTTTTTCTTTTTAATTCCGTTTCATTAATGGTGTTTCCGTCAATTTAGTTATTTCTATTGGTCTTTTGGGATCTTTAATGCTATATAATGACCTTCTAAAGACCTAAAACCCTATTCACATTCACTCTCTCAAATTCAAAAGACTCTCTGAAATCCTCTCAAGAGTTCTTGAAGATTTTCAACTTGGGAATCAAGAAATGTTCAATTCTTCTTCAAATTCTTTTGGGCTTTCCTCATCTTGGTGAAGATATGTGGGTTTAATCCTTGATTCCTTCCAATCAAGAAGACCCCACTCTTTTCAATCAAATTTCATGAATTTAAGCTCTTTTTGAATATGGGTTTCATTATTTGGATTTATTAAACTAAATTGATCTATAGGTTGTACATATCTGATGATTTTAAGTTGGTTTAAGCCCTATTATGATGATTTATATTGAATTTATGAAATTATGAATATACATGTCCCCTTTTAAGACTTATTTATGCATGGTGATTATATTATGATTTTAAATGTAGATTTAATTATGTTTTCACTTGAATTTCATATTATATTGTTGATTTTAGATAGAATCTTAATTATCATATTTTTCTCACATCAGTCATGGATTTTGCATTCATGACATTGGATTTTCATGGAAATTATGAAGTGTGTTAAGCCCAATTAAGTTCTATAATATGATTTTGATAAGATATTGGTTATGACAAGAATGTGATCACATACATGTCTATGATTATGGCTCTTGGAGCATTACAAGTACTTGCACTATTATGTATTATGAATGAGCTATTCGTATGCATGAATCTTATGAAATATAACTATGATTTGGCATGTGAGCCTAAATATGAATTATTATGAATAAGATTTGGCCTTTAGGTATAAGAATGCATTAAAATGTTTTGATGAGACTTACTCCTCTTGAAAGCATGTAGATGCATATTATGAGTATTCTTGTGGGATGAAGAATCAGCATTGATGTATTGAGGGAGTGCTCTCTTTCCTAGAAATATATGTCTAACATATGTTATGTGAAATCCTAACCGAAATGGATATGTTCTTATAAGGAAGGTTGCTTCATATGAAATGGGATAGATTCCCGCAAGGTGAAGTATAATGTAACATGATATTCTATATATGGAAATCTTATCTAAATGGGATATGTTCCCGTAAGGAAGGTTGCTTCATACTGAATGGGATAAGTTCCCGTAAGGTGAATGATGGTTTATCTTTGGAAAGTAGACCACCTCTTTACCGATGATGGGATTGCATTGGGATTCCAAGTAATAGCTCGCTTGGTCTTACCCATGTCAGTTGAGGTCATATCCCTACTATATATATGAGCATCATTTGCATTCCATGTATCATGAATTTCATAGCATTTTCTTAGATTATATTCCTTGCTATATATCTCTTTTTATATTATGTTCCCTTGTCATCTAACATTGTATGCAGATTTTGGTAGGTTACATGCATTGCACCCCACATATTTAGTATATTTAAATGTACAAACGCATACTTTTGCCTACATGATCTCACCATGCAGGGACCGGAGATTACTTTCATCCACCGTTCGATGGCTAGATTGGATTTTGAGACATTTGTTATGGTGAGTCCTATCTTCTAAGGACAAGCCACTATTCCTTCACCTTAAGTTGCTTTTGTTATGTTATTTTATACTTTGAAGGTGAGCCTAGAACGTGTCTTGGCCCCCATCCTATCTTATTACTCGAGGCATTGTTGGACATCTTGTAGACTCTCGTCGGATTTATGTGTTATGTGTTGTATTTGAACCTTATGATCATGGTTATCTTTTGGTTATGGCCATTATGTTTTATCTATGGGAATTATGCTATATATGTATGTTTGATATTGAAGTGTAGAAGATCCTAAGTCCCGAATTGCCCCCATAGCGTGAGTCATACTTACCCACCCCTCAATCATTATGTGCTATACGCTATGCGAATCCATGCTAGTCCATTTTCCTAAGATATCCCATAGTGTGGGCCCTATGTTCCCATCCTTTAGAACTATGTGTTTAATTTGAATATGCTTTCGAACCGATGATGTGAATTTTGTACTCTGAGGCTTGTTTCGGGATTCTAGGATTCCCATTCGTCATATTGCTCCTAGACCCTTGGTCTGGATCATGACAAAAAATTATATATTTTCATGATGTATACGTGCAAGTGTGCCTCAAAACTATTATGTACACACACATGTAGGGAAACTGAATGAGCTCAAATGTGGATAGAAGTTGATAGAGAGATGACTAATATATATAATTATTCCCAATAATATCTTTGAAATATGATATACTCTCTCCATCTAATAATAGTTGACCTCTTCTTTTTACAAGCATATTAAGAAATCATAAATAAAAGGTTTACTAATTCACCCTTTAGGTACTTCTTTGAAATTTTACAAACAAGTGTTAATAATTTTAAAAAGAATTAATTCCTATGGTGAATATAGAATAACAAAATCAATTAATACTTTCCTGATTTAGTAAGTTGACCAACTAATATGAAATAAAGGTAGTACTAACTGTTATTGTTAAAGAAAAAATTAAACAATTATTCTCAACTTAGTTATTTTCATTTTTCCCCATATCATAAATAAATCAAAATATATAATAATATTAATGTGGATTGTGTAGATAATGATTTCAAAAAAATAGTCAAATACTTTTAGTTTTAAATATTCTTATCAATATGAATGTGATTCAATTCATTAATGAAATAATCCTTAATACATTGCATTTGAATTTTTTTTAAAGAAACTAAAAATTTTAATAAATGTATATATCAAATAAAATTAATATTGAGAGCTATAAATAGAACTCCTCACAACTTATTTTTTCATCCCACCACT
>JAABOM020128041.1:0-21511 GCA_011800125.2 Solanum clarkiae | reverse complement strand
GCAAATTCATAATGCTTGAATTAAATCATGTAAAATCTTGATAAATATTCCTAAATCATCATAAGAATGCATAAATAACCATTATCTAAGCAAATATCAATTATTATTATGCAATTACTCAGAATTAAAAATTGAAAATTCATAACTCAAAGTTTAGTTTTCGAAGAGGACTTCTTGGTTAAAAGAAAACCAAGAATCAAACCCACATATCTTAGACCGAAATAGAGAAGAAAGTCGATGAGAATCTTGGATTTGATGAAAATCTTGAAAGAAATGGAAGTTTATTCTTCAATGGAGGATTTAGGTCTTCTTTCTTGGGAGAAAAATTTGAAATGAGCATAAGGGAAGGTTATTAGGGCATAAAATAAGCTTTGAAAGGTGTATTTGGGTTAAATAGGTCGAAAACTCCTTTGGGAGAAAATATAAATATCATCAAAAGTAAAAAAAATGATCTTTTGAAGTGTCTCAGCGGCGAAATCAACGGTCCAGAGATCCCATTGCACACCAAATAGAACCTTCAGACCACCTTTTTTAACAGTTTTTGAAACTTTTCGGAGCGATTTAGCTACCACTTCAGCGGTCAAACTGAATGTCACACTTTTTTTGACATCCCAGACAGATTTCAGTAAAATGGTTATAACTTTTTATTTCGAACTCGGAATATGTTAAAATCAGATGCGTTGGAAGGATAATTCAAAGATCTATAATTTGGTAGGTAGTGGTCACCTACTTCATTATGTTCTAAAAGATATAATTATTTGAAGTTGACCCTAATAAGAATTCATACCGAAACTCATTTGATTGGAATTCTTTGGTCTTGGCTTGATATAAGCGAAGCCTTATGACCCCAAACAACATGTAATCAAATTTGAATACCTAGAAATTTATTCCACCATATTAGATTTCATCAAGTTAAGCTTACATGAGTACGAGAAATGACTCGGGCCTTAGCTTAAGATCTAGGGTGTTACAATATCTCCTCCTTGGCAAGATTTGTCCTCGAATGTGATAGAAACACGCTTAAAAGGAGTAACAAGACAAATTTATAGGATTAACTTATTGCCTTAGGCTTGAGTAGAGTGGAAGAGATAAGGGTATCGCTTCTTCATGTCCTCTTTGGTTTTCCAAGTAGCACTTTCGACTTGTTGATTCCTCTAGAGAACTTTAACGGATATTACATCTTTATTCCTCAACCTCTTTATTTGTCTATCCAATATTTCCATCGAACTTCTACATAAGTCAATATTTCCTCTACAACACCTATAACTCCCAAAATAACTATGGAGTTTGGATCACCTACATATTTTCTCAACATAGCCACATGAAAAAGGGGTGAACCAACTCCATCTCATTAGGTAACTCAAGTTCATAAGCTACCTTACCAATCTTTTTTTAAATTTTGTAAGAACACACAAACCTTGGGCTCAATTTACCCTTGTTGCCAAAATGAACAACACCCTTCATAGGTGAAACTTTAAGATACACCTAATCTCGCACATCAAAATATCCTAAGGTGACACATAGTTATAAGATTAGAAGCCTTCTGTAAGACCCCTTAGGTCAAGCCCCACTCCTAACTCATTCGAGGCTAAGTCAAAATCCCACTGAAACGGCAATGCATAACCGAAATAATCAAAACTCGACCTAATTCTTGTTCCTCCCTAGCACACGCAAGTGTATGTGATCTCACAAGTAATATAGTGACCCTAATTAAAAAGCCAGATTGTCGAACCCAAAGAATTTGAATTAAATCGGTCACCAATCTTAGTTATCATGTTTATGGTGCTTTTAGTAAAAAAAAAAGTTTTGGATTTAAGTAAAATAAATTGTAAAAAACAAATTTCTAATAACTAATCTGAATTTTACGACGAGATATCACTTGACAGACAATTCCAGGGTTGTAACCTTTACGACTCTATCTAGTCTTAACAAGGTTTATCTATGTTTGGTTTCCTGATTATTGATTCATGAGGTTTAATTTACCTGAACAGGGTTGCACGCCACTGCCGGCCTACCGTTATTGACTGCCTAACTACATTGTTGAGCGAGAAAGACAGACCAATAAAAATACATTAAAGCTATCTTTCCATATCTGAACCAAGCAAGGTGTAAGGGTAGTTGTCATTGGTCTCCCTTACACGAATCAACCTAGTTTCCTAGTGTTGAAAAAGCTCCCTATACTATTGTGTTCTATCCACTCCAATATCTCTCGAATCCAGAGTGAACAACTAATCTACCCCTTAATTGATCAAGCTAAGAAGTATAGTTAAAAATAACATAGGAATAATCGAAAGAAATGATTCATAGATATTCAAAGTCAAGAACTACACATTGTCTATGGCTACAACCCCAGAATATGGAGACTTAGCCACTCATGAATGTAGCAGACGTCATGAATGAGTTGGAAAACATCAAGAACCAAAGAATGAAGATTCAACTAACCAAAATACTGTGGAAAAGAATTGTTCGTCGTCCCTACTGCAGTTCTTGCATAAAAATAGGATGTAAAACCTAAGGTCTATGATAGAATAATAATAAAAATCCCGTAATTCAACTTTTCCACATCGGGTCCTCAGGTCTGTGATGCGGACCCCTTATATTTCTGACTTTCTGCTTAATTTGCTTATTGTGCAGTTTAACACAACTTTTGCAAAGGTCCGCGACACGGACCATGCAGACTTTTCAGTTTCGTACCTTTTCTGCATTTTTCAGCTTCCACAACTTTGTTTCAAGTCTGCCACGTGGACTTTGGGCTTTTGGCTACTTCACTGACTTTTATCTTTCGGATTCCGGGCTATGTTCTTCTCTCAATTCCGGCTTTGACTCCAAATTTCCCAATTAAAGCAAAATCCTGGAAAAATACAACCAATCGGCACTCATCCCTGTGTTAGCAAAATAAGAGAAAAATACTCTAAAACACCTAGACTCTATGAATTTACCCTTTGACTTATCTCTATTCATGGGCATTATTGGCTAATTAGGCGTATAAATACACCCAAGATCACCACCTCACACTTAGAGCTTTGTTCGTCCTCGGGCAAATTAAGACACATGCATGTGACATAATGAATATCATGCGGCTACATTTCTCTGAATCATGGTGAATAACTTTCGGAGCTTTGGGCAGAACCTACTTGCTCCTAGCACTCATATAGATATGTGGACTCATGCAAAATGTTTTACAGTTCGTCCAGTTACTGACCTTGAATGATCATGTGCGCTCGCCAAGAAGAATTACCCATGCACACCACTAAAAATTTACAAAAGATTCAGAATGGGTACATAAACAACTCTAACTCTCCGAAAAGATGTCTTAAGTTGCTTCCAGATTCCATAGGCTTGCCCTTAATGTAAACTTAGACCTAGTAGGAATTTTCTCTAGAGGATCATATAGGTCTTTGTCTGGTTGTAATGTAGGTTGTCAGTAGGTGGGATACATTTATGGATATGACAGACATGGTTCAATTCCCACGCGTTCGTACCACACACTTCACGTCCTTTCATGTGCATCTGCGTTTGCTCCGTGACATGGAGGAAACTGGACCTACACTATTTCTACTCATTTTTTTGACACTCTACTATTTCTCAGCCCTCGGGTGTCTACTCAAGTTCCCTCTCCTCTGATTCACCGTGCTCAAGCACTAGGGAATTAGGATCAAATACGATACTTTATCAAAGAAAATGGATTGGCTTGAATTGTGGTTAATCAAAGAATAGGCTAAGGCTCAAAAGGGCTTACTAAGGTCATTTTCGTCTATCAAAGAAATGCTTAGATCCTCTCCTCTAGTTCCAACTCCTACCAAGTCTACTCTACATACCAGGCAAGTTCTCTAACCTGTCGCAATAAAGACTCACAATTAACTCGCTCACTCTTGGCAAACTTTCATCGCAAGGTTATCACAAGAGTTCCTATTATGGTATTCACATGAATTCAATTAATTAAGCATTGTGACTTACAAGGATCAAGCAACTACCCCTAAGTTAGAATGTTTACGCTCAATGCTCGTTTTGCACACCACCACACTCTACATGAACTCGATTTGATGAATGCCCTTAGGACGGTCGTCATCCATCCATCATAGGGCCCCCATCACTCAATTATGACTAACACAACTATTTCAATAGACAAGCAACTACCAATACTCATTGCATTCACGACATCGTAACATTGAAAGTTCCATTCATAGAAGTAGTTAATAGTTGTTAATTACAGACCCAACATAAAGAAAATATGTCCAAACATAAGCAATAACATCACAATGCAGAAACCGAATTATTGGTCTTAATACATGCCGATAGAAATAGAAATAGAAGCATCAAAGATAAGTGCACTCCCGCAACTCACTTAGTCTTAGCACTACCCTCAGTGCTGTGAGACGGGAAGTCTAGTGCTCACTCATTATCGGGGCCTGGTAGGATGTTCTCACCCCCTACATAACTAATGGCTCATCGGCTAAGTCGTCACCCTCAGAGTCATCATCCTCTTCATCATGCACCTCTCCTGGGTCTGTGGGTACATCATCTTCAACCGGCTTGGTGAATCACGGTCCAATGCACAAGACAACTTTCGCACTCGCATTAAGCGGATATTGGACCTCAACCTCTTGCAGCTCTTCTCTCGTAGAGGGGCGACCGCCTGTACGGTGTTAAAGCATCTCAAGCCCGTACGTTTTCCCCATGATCAGCTCATCGCGGTATGATCTCTCCATAGTAGTCAGCACTGGTCCTAAAGACATATCCGGCCCCTTAATATTGGTGGCAACATACGCAGGGGGGAGGCTAGATGATAGGGCAATAATCGGCCTCCTCCTCAAGTACATCTGTCATATGGTATAAAGCAATTATAAGGCCCCCAAATGCGTTCCTGCGACCCTTGTGGGTCTTGGCCTTCCTCATCGCCAGCCGAAAGATAGCTCCATAGTTCAGTGGCATCCCCGTTATGAGTGCAAAGATGAGGGACACTCTATCCCTTATCACATTTGTGAAGTGCTATCCTAGAAAGAAAGAGTGTGTCACTATCTTGACCCAAACCTGAGCCTCTTTGGACATGTGAGCAAATGGAAATGAGAGTTGATATCCCGCTCCGCATGTCGAACCCACTTAGCAGTGGAGGTCAGTCTGGGCAGTGTTTGTCTGATGGATTGACATGGAGGGCGGTTGAAGAGCTCCAGAAAAGCTAGAGTGGGTACTTCTTCGGGGCTGCCAAGTACCCTGTTGATAGCAAGAGGTGAAAAATTCACCTCCATCCCATGAACAATGACAGATTGGGACCTCGGTTCCTTGCTAAGATTGGCATAGAATTCTCGAACCAAGCTAAAATTACAAGGCCGGGGCTGTTGGAACAAAAACCCCAACCGCAACTCATTGCACCTATTTAGAATTTGGGGGTACTTGTCCCTTAATGTATCTAGATCCCGAGCGGTATTTCGTCTCGTCATGAGACTGATACCATCTTCGGCCATCTTTGTGAACAGCCTTGGTCCTAAACTGGGCCTTTTGGCCTCTTCTAGTGTCCTTAGGCACATTTGGGATGTCTCGTGCCCGCTTTCTATTATTGGTAGCCCTTGGTCTACTAGATTAACCTCCTCTGCAAGCACTTGAAGACATGGTACCTGTAAAACATAATGCACAATCAATGTATAGGCAGCCATGTCCACAACCCCATACTTAAACTCAAGCCCGTATGGCGAGGGTACTCAGACTTCCCCAAGTCATACAGGCTAAAATTTAATAATCAAACACCTTTACTTAGCCCGGTTCCTCACACATGAGAACACAACATCGCCACAGACCCTCATAGTGTTCGACAGTTGATGATGTTCATGCTCCAATAAGAAATCGATCGCTGTCAGCAATTAACCTAACCAAAGGTTAAAGTCAAATCCTCAGGGAATACAGGGCTTGACTAGGAGAATTCACTATCAATCATTTCAAGTATCGATAACTAAAATCTCTAAATGGAGGGAGTTTTGTGATTCAAGAACAAATTAAAATAAACACTATACTACAATGTTGGAAAACACTTAATTTTAGGGACAACTTGGGAATTGTGTTTCCCATAGTTCTTTGACTCAATTACCCTAGGTAACATATCTACAATCGGAGATTCCCACGTAGGATAGTAACTCAGGTTCTTCCAGCCCTCTTGTGAAGGTGAAGGTCAAATTTTACTATGGCGCTTGGTTGGCCACCATGGCGTGTCAACTAACCGTTACCTATTGTCCTAGTTAACCTTTCCTTGGTCAAGTTTGGTTGATTAGACAAGAACATGTCAATCGAATCCTGTCATCTACTTCCCTTTTCCTATTCGTTACTACCTTGGTCGGGATCGTGATTGTAGGTGGGGTTTGGTGTTGGCCACCACCAAACAACAATTATAATGAAGGGAAATAGACAATACATGCAAAACTCAATTTCTAGAAATGCAATAAACCTAGGTCATCTCAAGTCAACTACCCATGGTTCCCACAACCCCTAGCTGTGGGTATTTAGCTACTCATGGCTAAGGCAAAACCAACAAGAATACTAATACAAAACATAGTTGAGGATTTTACCCACAATAATGAAGGATGAAGATACTACCAATTGTAAACCTAAAGCTTATTAGATTGACAATGAGTACAAGGTCAGATTTGCAATCTCCTAAAGTGGGTTTTCCAAAAGAAAATGATAAACTAAGCTAAAACCCTAGAAAAGTCTTGAGAGAATATTCAAAGGTGATTTTCAATATCTCTCACTTGGAATTTCGTTCTCTTCTCTAAATAAAACCTAACTTAAAGTATTTATAATAGTTACAAGTTTAACCCCAAAAATTACACAGAAAAGACAGCTGGCAGTTGGTATGCCTCATAGGTACGACTTGTAGGGTGACCTGCGAGTAGTAATCAGGGTGTTGCATTAGGTTCTTGGCATCTTAGACTCAACTGGTACGACCCACTAGTACGAGTCGTAGCTTGTACGACTCGTAGGCCTACGACTCATATACTCCTCTCGTAGTCTAGGCCTTCAGTTATTGATCCAAAGTTTGGGATCTCCATTTCCTACTACGAGTGCACCTATATGAGTCCTAGCGAGACTCACGACTCATAGGATGGCCTCATAGAGTTGACCTCGACTTAGCATATTTCTGATTTTTTATCTTTGTTTCTTGCTACGATAACACCCTACGACTTATAGCTTGGGGTAGGACTCGTAGGTGAACTCATATGTCCTATGCTTCAGAAAAATCTGCCATTTCCCTATAAAATCATGCCAACCTAACTTTTCTGCAAGAAAAACACAAAAACATGTAAGAATCATAAAAAGTCGCATTAAGAACTCACAAAATCCCTTGTTTTAGGCATCAAATATGCTGTATTTTGACAGCACATCAACAGTTCCAAGTGCACTTGACATTACATCACCTTGCCTAACACTTTGACCCCACACGTAGCACATTCAACCCCACAATTACTTATTTGGCACGAACCAACATAGAAGTACACACTCATAAGGAATGGGGAAAATTACTAGTATGCATAACATGAATGTCAACGAATCTACCCCCAAAACAGTGTACTGCCACCCCACAATTACACTTGGGCACAATTCATATTGGAAACACCACATAGTGCCTCATCACAAAAACAAAATCCCGAGAACTCCCAAGCATCCCCTCATTTTGACAATTACAAGAGCAACCCCAATTCACATGGGTCTAACAACCCAGTTGATGCTTCCAGGTTATGTATTCACCCCCTCAGTGTAACTATGTCATGTTCACTAATGCAACTTCCTCACAATATGATGCACTGTGAAGAACACCGAAACTCCCAAATTTCCTCCCAAAATTTCACCCTACTTCGAGTTAGGGTTTTCACCCCCATCAATCAAACACAATATGCATGTATATGACCAAATTAACCAAAAATAAAGCACACCAAACAAGTATTAACAAAGAATTCACAAGAAACAAGTTAACCCACTTGCAATTTCACCAAAAACATGAAAGAATTCGACCTTTGGAACCATGGAATCAAGCCAAATTGAAGTGGAGAAAACGTACCTTACGTGAAGAATTACATTTATGCACGAAATTCTGGACTCAAAGGATGTGTGACGCGAACTTGTTTGAAATTTGATGGAAAGAGGGAAGGAGAAAAGGAGAAAATTAGGGAAAGAAGGGGATGGGGTCAGGGAAATTGGGGAAAAAATGGGGAAGAATTCATGTGGGGGGTATTTAAATGGGGTGGGGTCATATATGCACGCGGACGAATTTACACATATTCGTGCTCCCTCCGCATCGCGGAGAGAACACGAATCTACATTTATAAAACTTCACTTTCTGCATGCAGAAACAGTAGGTATCTACGATAGGTCCGCGTCGTGGTACCCTTTGTGTTTCTGACTTTTTGCTTACTTTGCTGTCTGGGCAGTTTTACACAACTTTTGCACAGGTCCGTACACAGACCTTGCATACTTTTCAGTTTCACACCTTTTCTGCATTTTTTAGCTTCCACAACCTTGTTCCAAGTCTTGCCACGTGGACTTTGGTCTTTTAGTTGCTTCACTGACTTTTATCTTCTGAATTTTCAGGCTGTGTTCTTTCCTCAATTCGGGGTTTGACTCCGAATTTTTCAATTAAAGCAAAATCCTGCAAAAACACAACCAATCGACGCACTAGGCCTTGTGTTAGCAAAATAAGAGAAAAATACACTAAAACACCTAGACTCTATGAATTTACCCTTTGACTTCTCTCTATTCATGGGCATTATTGGCTAATTAGGCATATAAATATGCCTAAGATCAGGAAGGTCTTAGCTTGTAAAAGCATATTCAACTTGTACTTAAGAATAGCTTCTTAATAAAAATTCGGAATGTTTCAAATGGGTCTTGCGTTGCGCAATATCAATTCAAACTTTTAGTTCTTGTCATTGTTCAAAATCATATGCTCAAGTTCACGCCATATAGGTTAATATCCGAAATTCATAAATTAACTTAATTCATATTTGGATATTTTTCAAATAACCTTAAAATCATGTAATTGAATCATAATCAAGTTCAAAATAGTCGATTAAGGAATATAGGATCAAAATCATATTAACACATAAGAGAGTTCCAAGTCTAAAAGTGTAGATTAGATTAAACTATGCAAATTCATAATACTTGAATTAAATCATGTAAAATATTGATAAATATTCCTAAATCATTATAAGAATGAATGAATAACCATAATCTAAGCAAATATTAATTAATATCCAGTTACCCATAAATCAAAGATTGAAAATTTCTAATTCAAAATTTAGTTTTCGAAGAGGATTTCTTGGTTGAAAGAAAATCAAGAATCAAACTAACAAAATCAAGAATCAAACTAACATACTTTAAACCAAAATGGAGAAGAAAGTTGAAGAGAATCTTGGATTTGATAAAATGTTTGGAAAAAAAATTAAAGCTTGTCCTTTAATGGAGGATTTGGGTCTTCTTACTTGGGAGAGAAATTTAGAATGAGCGGAGGGAAAATTTATTAGGGCATGAAAATAAGCTTTAAAAGGTGTGTTTGTGTCAAATAGGCTGAAAAACCCTTTTGGAAAAATTAAAATATTATCAAAAATAAAAAAAATGATATTTTGAAGTGTCCTGAAGGTGAAATTGGTGGTCCAAAGATCCTATAATTGTGGTCCGAAACTCCACATTACTCATTTGGTTGGCTAAAGGACCTTAGGGAACTTGAGGAGCCAGAGGAGCTTGATCCTCATTAGCATCAATTCCCTTTTGAAATGGATCATGTCATGGAGGAATTCTCTTAAAATTTCAAAGGACAAGCGTTAGAGGATAAGATTCAGAGGATAAGAGTCTTAACCCACAACTTAGGGCATGACATAGTTCATAAAAGAAGAGAAAAAATTTTCCTAAATGTCTTATAGACTCCTGGTCATGGATGCAGTGTGCTTCACACCTATAAACAAGACTCTGTTAGAAGCAACATGTTGGACTCCCTGGCATACTTTCAAACTTTGTACTCAGATACCAAGTTTATCATGGCTGAATTCGGGACCTAGTCATGACACGAAGAATACGGAATCCGAAGGCATCTCATCCAAGCCTCTTTTTCATATCATAAGCATATATAAGGTAAATAAACAATTACGTGATTAAGTAAGTGAAAACATAGTCTTGAAAGCAAGCTAAAACATAGGAGTCAAGTTTTCCCATTAAAGAAAATTACATCACATAGTCCAAATCATACCACTATATAACTAGATCTTAGCGAGAACTAGAAAATGTCACTAACTCACCCTCAAGATGAGAAAGAAAGTACAAAAGTCTCAACATAGTATCATAAAGGAAGTGTCACGACCCAAACCTAGGGCCTAGACGTGACACGGCGAATGAAAAATCCGAAGGGACCCCAAACAAGCCTCTTAACATATCATTACACATTATTGGTCGCGGAAGCACTTAAACAACATAATTGAATTAGAAATAGGGGCAAAGGGACTAAAGGAAAGCTTTCATAACATAAACATCAAACAAAAAGAGTCAAGGCTCAATACATAACATGTCCAACAGCACCTCTAAGACTTAGATAGGAGCGAGAGCCAAGACAAGCAACCGGGCTCACCCTCATAGTTAATACATTCAGAAAAGAAAGACAGTCTTATTACATAACATAAGATTATAGACATTGTCCCCAGAATGAGGACTCACCAACTAACTTAAGAGAAATCGTACTAGCCACGTGGAGGAAGATGCTCAAGTGGGGCTCCGATTCCTACATAATGACATCATGTAGGCATAGAGTATGCATTAGTATGTTTGAATATACTAAGTATGTAGGATGTAATGCAATAGGAGATAAGCAACATAATCGAAATGCATAAGCATAGAAAAATGAGTAGCATATAACAATATGGCATGCGTGGAAGACGCTTGAAGTAAATCATGATTACATAGAACATAATACATCTGCAAGGAGAGACCATCATTATAGAATTCATAGTCTATTGAGGTGCCAATCCCTCAATTGGTTGGTGGATCGTCTCACCCTACCACCCACGGTGATTGAGGAACCAACCCTCTATTTGGTTATTAAGGTACAAACCTCTTAATTGGTTGGCGGAATGTCTCACCTTACTACCTATGGTGATTGAGGTATCAACCCCTCAACCCGGTTATTAAGGTACAAACCCCTTAATTCGTTGATGGATCGTCTCACTCTACTACCCATGGTGATTGAGGTACCAACCCCTCAACTCAGTTATTAAGGTACAAACTCCTTAATTGGTTGGTGGATCGTCGCACCCTACCATCCATGATGATTGAGGTACCAACCCCTCAACCCGATTATCGAGGTACAAATCCCTCAACATGGTTATCAAGGTACAAACCCCTCGATATGGTTATCCGGGCTCACAACCCCCCAAGTGGGGGTTGGTCAATTCCCAACACTATAGATAATATCATATACATACATTCCTTTCATCATTATATAGTCATTCAACTTATAAGTATTAAGCCTTCAATTTCTCAAGAAATCATAACCGGACATTTTATCAAAAACACTTGGCGGGTGTGTAGTGCTAGTGTAAAACCATACAATTCAAGAGCAGAATCATTCTAGAAAATTCAGCGTAAAACCATCAATAGATATTTTGTAACACCCTCAAGCAATATGCATCAAAACCCTTCATCAAATCTCACAATAGATCTTAGATTCATAGCTCAAAACATGCTAAAATAATCACAATTTCATGAAACCTCAACATATTGTGCAATGAAATTCATAATAAGTAAGCCCATGAGTAAATCAATTTTAAATCATGCAATTTAGATAAAAAGAAATCTTGAAAACCATGGTGAAAGAACCCAATTATTAAAACCCACATACCTTAGTTTTGGAGAATTTCTTGATGAAAATTTTAATGGAGACTTGAAGTTTAAGTGAAATTCTTAAGATCCAGAAGAGATTTGGACACTTGAATTTTGAGAGAAATATTAGTCTAAGATTTTGAGAGAGTATTAGAGAATGTTTTGAATAATATGAAGGTAAAATATGACTAAGTACAGGTATTTTCACGTATAGGAAGGCTTAGGCCCAAGGCCAAAAAGCCTTGGACCAAGATAAAAAAATAAGTGGCAACAAAATACATAGGTCCGCATCTGGTCCGCGATGCAGACATATCACAAAGGAAAATTTTACACTAGTCCATGACGGTTGCGCGTCGCGGTACCATTGCGGTTGCCACTGTTTTGCGCAAACTTGGAAAAATAAAATTTCGCTACTGTTGCTCTAAAATCAGGATTAGACCCATTTCCCACTCAATGTTTCCCACTAATCAAGCCAGATTTTCGATATCACACACGAATTTTGACATATATGAAAATTACGATTTCAGACACTTCCAAGGCACATTTTTGAGTACTTTTTAAGATCGTTTCAGCAAGTAAGTAAAGGTTTGTCCCTAAAGCATGAGAACTCACCTAGTCTTCAATACAAATTTTAGTCTAGCCAGAATTGTGAGGTGTAAGAGTGTCATCATTAACCTCTACATAGTTTGATCATATAGGCAAAGAGTATGTACTAATATATTGGAATGTACTAAGTATATAGGTATATAATCTATCAAAGAAATGTCATGTAGAATGTGCATAATCATATTGATAGAATTAAAGGACAAGAGATGTTACATGAACAATGCAACTTTAAAATTATAAGTGGAAGCATTTAAAACATTTCGTAATCATCCGAAATACATGTGTGGGAATAGGACCATGAAAGAATAACATGAATTTATTTACCTAGTTTTATACCTATCTTACAAGCTATGAAAGTATGATTTTATGAACCACAATATTATGTTGATGATTACGTATCTATTGCATGATTATATAATTATGTGGGATCTCACTTAGCACCAAATGAGCTTGAGTGAGGGAGACTATCCCTAAGGGTCCTTGTGTAAATTCTCTTATGTCATAACTCTATGCTGCTATAGTGATTATGTGCCCCTAAGGTATTAAGTTAGAGGATCCACATATGACGCTTACCATGCTGGGGTTTAGCCTAGAGGGTGGGGTGTAGTCTACCTTGGCAAAAAAACTACTCTTTCTCTGGTGTAGAGACAACATCGGGATTCCATGTAATAGTCCACATGGTATACTTGTATAAAGTATGGGTATACTCTCCATCTTGCAAACATAGAATAACATTAGGATCTTAGGTCACCCTGATAATCATGATCATGAATATGCTTTCATACTTGGAAACTTATTCATGAAAATATAACTTAACATAGGAAATCAGGGTCAAACATAGGTTCATGAACAATTATAGCTAAAATGATAAAATTAGATGAAAATTATGTAATATCAATGCAATTTAAATCAAATTGAATCATAAATGGATGAACCCATATCAATTTCATAAGCCCTAATCAATATAAAGTTGAAATCCCTTGAAAATCAATTAAAAAGTTATGTAGTCCAAACATCATAATTCATATATAATAGAGGAATTTAATTATGTAATAATCATAATTCAAACACTTAAAATAAAGATTAAGAAAAGCTCTCTTCACGAAAAATCCTAATTCGATTGAATGTGGTGGCAATGGTTGTCGATGAGCCAGGTCAGCCTCCGGGAGGGCATAACAGTAGATTGGATATTAGCATGAAGAATTATGCATCACTATTCAAGGATCCTAGTCCGAAATTTGCAAAGCCTTTACCCATACGGCCTATCACCTTTTTGCATGGAGAACCAAGAAAATTTAGGAAGAAGATGAGGTGACACAGATGATTCACAAAGAAAAGCTCCAATACGCGGTAATTGGAAAATTTTCTTATGGGATGCCAGAGATTAAGGAATTATGAAGGATTATATGCGAGCTCAATAGAGAATGTAATATTGATGTATTGGGAATGTGTCATGTTCTTATTCAAGCATCTACGATGGAGGATTATGTGAAGCTACTTTCGAAGTCTATTGTCTATCTCCTTCATCGACAATGGAATTATCCCATGAGGATGTTCAAGTGGGAACCTATGTTTGACCTAAATAAGGAGACAACCAAAAGAATTGCATGGATATTGTTTCCTACACTGCCCCCAAATGTTTTCGTCAAGGAAGAAATATTCTTGCTGGCAGCAGCAGTTAGAAAACCTTTACAAGTCAATATAGCCATAAAGAATCAGATAAGACCTAGTTGTACTAGGGTTAAGGTGGAGTGGACCTATTGGGTAATTTTTCAAGGAGAATCAATATTGGGGTACGGAAAGCATCGGGGAAATTATGGAGAAGTGGATCAATATTCAAAATGATTACATGCTCAAATATTGCACAAAGTATAAACTGCAAGGATATGATGTGATGTCTGCTTTGTTCTACATCCGAAATTGTGCACAAAGAAAGAGAAAGAGAAGTCAGAGGAAATCAATATTGATGTAAATCAAGAGAATAAGGAAAAAGGGGTAGAAAAGAAGGATGAAAAAGAAGCAGAAAAAGAAGAGGATAAGGACAACTTTCAACACCAAAAAGAGAGAAGAGGAGGAAAACAATAAGATCAAAAGAAGCAAAACTGGAATCCAAGGATAGTGGAATTGAAGAAGCTGAACACAGAAAATAAATTTGAGGCTTTGAAGGAGAGAAAAGGGGAAAAGTTGGAAAAGAATAAATCAGTATTAGTTTCTACGAAACAATGGATAGAGAAAAACTTTACTAAGGGAGTAGCGCATGAAGATGGGGTGACAGAAACTGGTCAGGTGAAAATTCTTGAGAAGAAGACAACTACAAACAATGCAGATAGCTCCAAGGGGAACCCTAGCATACCATCTATGCAACAAAAGGAGAAGAATTTGCAAGAGAATGAGGTGGGCCAAGTGGAACTAGATGAATTTGCAAGAGAATGAGGTGGGACAAGTGGAACTAGTGGTGTTAGACAACAAAAGTTCTCTTACCAAGTAAGCAGATAACATAGAAAAAGGTAGTACGCAAATTATGGTGTGGACTGAAGATGCAAGTGAGGGAAAAGAGCAAACAGATATAATCAGTATCAGATGGGGGTGATGAACATACAGATGATATTAATGAACTAACACCTATTCAAAAACTAGGCTTGCAGGAGGAGAATGAAGATAACAACTTGGAGATGAATATACAAAGTGCGGGGAAGGCTAGGGATTTATCGCCACGACAGATAGCTGACCTAAAGGGAGGAATTAGGAGTATTCATGCAGGATAGTCAATAACTCCACTACAAGTGAAAATAAGGAAGAGGAAAGGGAAGGAGGATAATTCGTCTCAATGATCAGAAACCTACTTTTTTGGAATATCAGATCAGTTCACTCACAACAATCGTTTGAAAGAGTGATTGATCTACATAAATGACATCGTTTTGTTTTTATGCTCTATTGGAACCTTTTAGGATCGAGTGGATGTACACATGCACGGTAGGAGATTGAGGATGCAGAATTCATACTCAAATTCATCATAAAAAATTTGGATATTTTGGGATGGAAGTTGGGCTGGTCAAGTAGTGGCGGACAGCTGTCAGCAGCTAACAATTGATCTAACAAAGGATGGAGCGAATGTTAAGGTCACGTCAGTGTATGGACGATGTTTAAGCTTGGAAAGACTTGAGTTATAGGATGAGCTTGAACACATCAGTGGTAACAATCTACATCCATGGGTAGTAGAAGGGGATTTTAATGTTATCCTAAATCAAGACGAAAAATTAAGAGGGGGCGGGGGTTGCCTTTTTCTATTGATGAAGCTACTGATTTTTTAGCATTGTATCAACAATTCCGCATTGATTGAATTACCAACAATAAGAAGTATATTCACTTGGGAAATGGGAGAATTGAATCGAAATGTATTTTTAAAAAACTGGATAGGGTTTTGGTTAATCAAGAATTTTTAGATGTTCTACCAAGCTCTAAGGTGAGTCACTTGAATAGGAAAGGATCAGACCATGCACCATTACTAGTACAATGCAATTTGGAGGTAGACAATATGAGGAAGCCATTTAAATTCTTAAATTTTTGGGTTAGACACCCTCAATTTAAGGAGAAAGTTAGGGAGTCATGTTATATTGATTTTACTGGAAACCCTTTTACTGAATTTCATGCAAAATTGAAAAGTTTGAAGAAGTCACTGCTGGAGTGGAGTAAAATGATTTATGACAAATTATTTGAAAGAGTAGCCACCCTTGAGGATATGATTGGGGTAAGAGGATATCAATTTGAAATAAATCTAGCAAAGGAGAATAGAATAGAATTGAAGAAAGTTGAAGCATAATTGACCAGACACTTTGCTATTAAGGAAGCGTTTTGGAGACAAAAAGCATGATTGAAATGGTTAAAGGATGGGGATAGAAATACAATTTTTTTTCACTCAGTGGTTAAAGGTAAAAGAAAGAAGCTAAATAATGAACAAGGGGTAATGGTTAACACACAGGAAAAGATTGGGGATGCTACTGTTGAACTTTTTTAATCACAATTTGAGGAAGAATCTGTTCAAGACTGTCTGAAATTGATGGAAAATATTCCTTCAATTATAAATCAGGAAGAAAATGATGAGATGATTAAGGAGCTTGACATGGAGGAGATTAAAAAAATTGTGTTTGGATTAAATGGAGAAAGTGCTGCTGGTCCAGATGGCTTCTCAGGGCTATTTTTTCTGACTTGTTGGGAGATTATTATTGAGGAAATTACTAGAATGGTTAAGATATTTTGTTGTGGTCATATGCTGCCAAGGTTTATCACACATACTAATTTGGTGTTAATACCAAAAAAGGAGAGTGTGAAAGCCTTCTCAGATATGAGACTAATAAGCCTTAACAATTTCGTCAATGAGATTATCTCAAGATTGATTTATGAGAGAATATCAAGGGTTATTCCAAAGCTAATTTCTCCCGATCAGACAATATTTGTTAAAGGTAGGAGTATAACAGAAAATATCTTATTGGCATAGGTGATAATACGAGATATAAATATGAGAAATAAATGGCACAATGTTATGGTGAAGCTTGATATAATGAAGACGTATGATTAGAGAATCTTGGTTGTTTTTGGCAAAGGTGCTACAAAAACTTGATTTTTCAGAGAGAATCAGAGACATATTATGGAGAATATTATCCAATAATTGGTACTCAATGCTTGTTAGTGGACAATCATATGGATTCTTTCAATCCTCAAGAGAGCTGGAGTAAGGAGATCCTTTTGTCTCTTATTTTTTTCATCATAGCAGCAGAAGTGCTATCCAGAGGCCTTAATAAGCTACACGAATAGCCAGATTATAAGGGATTTGGAATGCCAAAGTAGAGTCCGTAGATCAATCATTTAGCATATGCAGATACTATGATATTATTCTGCTCAGGGGACAAGAAATCTGTCCGGATGATGATGAGTGTATTGGGAAAATATGAATAGATGTCTGAACAGAGGATAAATAGGAATAAATTATTTTTTATTTCCATGAAAAGACACCAATCATAGTTGTTCAGAGATAAGAAGGTGGACTGGAATTAATCAAGGTAATTTTCCTTTTACATACTTAGGATGTCCAATATATGGTGGTAGAAGGAAAATTGCATATTTTGAGGAAATTATCTCTAAAAGTCAGTAAAAGAGTAATAGGGTGGCATAATAAGATGTTATCTTTTGGGGTAAGATATGTATTAATAGCTAATGTGCTACAGTCTATACATGTATATATTCTTTCGGCCATAGATCCACCAAAAGGAGTTATTCATAGGCTACATCAGCTAATGGCTAAATTTTTCTGGGGTAGAAAAAGTAGTAGAAAAGGAAAACATTGGGTAGCTTGGGACGCTATGTGCTATCCTTTTAAAGAAACAGTTGTAGGATTTAGATCTTTATTTGATGTGTCCAAGGCCTTATTTACTAAATTATGGTGGAATTTCAGAGTTGGAACAGATTCCTTATGGGGCACTTTCATGTGGAATAAATATTGTAAAAAGGACCACCCAGTCATTGTAAAAGCTAGGGGTGGGTCACATGTGTGGAAGAAGCTAGTGGAATTAAGATATGAGGTGGTGCACATGACTTTTGGTAGAAAATTAAAGGGGGAACTAGTAGTTTTTGGTATGACAATTGGACCCAGCAAGGAGCATTGTACTTCCTTGAAGAAGGGGCTTACGATGAATCAGACAGTAAAGTTAAGAATTTTATTGGAGAAGGGGTTTGGAAAGTGAAACTGTTAAGAGAAAACATATCTGAAGAGATGGTGACTCATATTATTGATAATATTAAGCCTATGGTGACTTTACAAAGTGATAACCCATGCTAGATGAGTAATTCTAATGGGGAATGCACGGTGAAAATAACTTTCCATAATACTAGGAAAAAGAGGGATAAGTGGGAGTGGATTTCTAACATATGGGTCAAAGGATTACCTTTTAAGATTAGTTTCTTTTTATGGAGACTATGGAGGAAAAGAATTGCAACAGATGATAACCTCAACTTCATGAAAATGTAGATGGTACCTAGATGCTTTTGCTCTGAGGATTATCAACAAGAGACTATGGAGTATTTATTTATAAATGCCCCAATATCTCAGCAAATGTGGAAACATTTTGCAGGTTATGCAGGTTTAAAAGTGTAAGGAATACATCTTCACCTAATGATAACTCAATGGTGGAATGTTAGAGGCCCAAACAAGATTAGAACAATCTGCAAGATTATTCCAGCAGTGGTAGTGTGGGAGCTTTGGAAGAGGCCAAACTCTAGAAGACATGATAAGGATATCAAGCTTAATCAACTAATTAAACAGTGTGAAAATACCATTGTTCAGTTTATTAAGTGTGCATATCCTTGGGTTTGATGTCCTTTTAGATGGAAGAATATTGTCCAAGTTTTTCAAGATTACAAGCCCAAAATTTATACTAAGAATATTGTATAGATGATGCCTAACTATGGGGAAATTAAGTGTAACTGCGATGGGGCTTCAACGGATAATCCGGGGGAGAGTTTGTATGCATCTTTTGTTAGGGATCATCATGAAGATATGATTTGGGCTAAATCACACAATATAGGGATAGCTACAAATAGCATGGTTGATGCAATTTCTATCCTCATGAGCCTTAAACATTGCAACTCTATTCAGTCACAATCCATTATTATAGAGACAGATTCTATGGCAATAAAATGTATTCTAAGCAGAGAATGAAAGATTCTGTGAGAATTACTAGACATTATGACTGAGGCAAGACACTTAGTCGAGAAGCTACAGTCTAAACTATTTCATGTGTTCAGGGAAGGGAATCTATTGGCAGATGCCCTAGCTGCAATTGCATTTTATGTGGAAGGAAAAAAACATACAATCATTTTCAATAGCTACCTAGCATATGCAAGCTACAATTAAACATGGACAAGCAATAAATTGGATTTCTGCACATAAAAACCAGGAAGTCAAAGCAATACCACAATAACTACAGCATAAAGAGGTTTATCAAAGTAGCATGCAAAAATTGTTATGGCTATAGATATACAAACATATACAGGCATATACAACAATTTGGGCCTACTGTTATACCCTGATAAGCCAGATTTGTGGAAAAAAATAGCCAACAAAATAAGCCTACACGACATCTACAAAAACAAAAAGTACCAGAAATTCAAGGTCAGGTAGGTTATACATCCTTGGGAGCATCGCCCTCAGGCCTGCCACTGGTAACAACAAAGTTAGCAGATCATTAACTTTGAAGATGGAGCAAAGGACGAGAATGAAGATACCTGAAGCCAATGAAGAAGGAGTGGTCAGACCCCTCAAAGGTTGCAGCGGTTGTCACAACCCAAGCCTAGGGCCTAGACGTGACATGACGAATGGGGAATCTCGAAGGAACTCCAAACAAGCCTCTTAACTTGTCATTACACATCCTTAGTCGCGAAAGCACACAAAAGACATATATATTAAACAAGGGCAATGAGGCTAAGGGAAACTTGCATAAACGACAATATTACAATACAAGGAGTCATGGCTCATATCATATACACAACTTGTCCAACAAACACCTCTAAGTACATAGATAGAGCGGGGGCCAAGACAGAGTAATCGGGCTCACTCTCATAGTCAAATATAACACAAGATGGTGTCTCAATCCATAGATAATAGGAAGACATAAACCAAAGTCCCCAGAATGGAGAACTCACCAACAAGCTTGGAATAACACCCTCTATCCATGTGGAGGAGGAGGATGATCAACTTGGGCACTATTTCCTACATGGTGATATCATGTAGGCAAGAGTATGCATTAGTGCATTTGTATGTACTAAGTATGTGGGATGCAATGCAATAAGAGATAAACTTCATACTCAACATGCATAACAATAGGCAGTAGGCATGATATAGTAATGAGTCATGTATGATCAATGTGTAAGTAAAATGTGTTTTAGGTAACTCATGCTTATATAAGGTATGATATGTGTAGAAGAGACCAAGCTAGAATCCCAACTTTGGATGGGAGATGTTGTTCACACCCAGACACCCTAGTGGCAAGGTACTTACCCCTGGTGTCAAGGTACTTACCCCTCATATGGTAGATGTCGTTCACACTCGGACACCTTTATGGCGAGGTAATCACCCCTCACATGGTCATTCGGGGCCCTTATTCCCCCTGAACTGGACATGGTCTAATACAACACATTATATAGTACATACATATATACATCATGTCCATAAGCTCATTTTATCATTAAAACATCATACATATCATATCTCGTGCTTCGAACCTTTAATTCCTCAAGAAATCTTAATTAGACATTTTATCAAACACTTGGTGGATGTGTAATAGGGGTAAAAGAGTATGCAATTTAGAGATGAAATCATGCAGGAACACCAATAGTAAAACCTTTAATTAACACCTTGCGACATCCCTAAGAAATTCACATCAAAACCCCTCATCAAATATGTAACACCCCACATCTCACAATACTAGTACTATACAAATGAAACATGATATGGTTTGGTCAAATTAGCGCCAATTTTTAAAAAGTGCTTGAATCTCGTGTTTTGGGCGATATGTGCGTCTAACGCTTAAGAGGGTCGAGTGTATACATATTTTAAGTTAAATTGAGGAGATCATGACCCTAAACAAGGTGAGAGAATTTAGGCACTTGTAGGACTTGAGAAGCTAGCAGGTGAGTCACCTACTTGCTTAGCTTAAATTTGCTAGCTAAACGGAGCCGAGGCTCGACGTTGAATTTATCCAAGTCCGATTATAAATAAAGTCCGTGTTAAGGGTGTAACTTTAGCCCATGTTTTTGCATCATAAATGGACTATATTTTTAGCCCAAGAATGATATTAAAAAGAGCCCAAAGACATCATAATTTCTTGGATAATTTAGGCTGAAACTAATTAAGAAGAAGGCTGAAAAATGGGCAGCAAAGGCCCATCAATTTGGAGCTCCTTAAGGCCCAAGTAAAAGTATCAAGAAGCTGCATCACCAACTTAATATATTAAGATTAAGAAACAAAAAGTAAGTCGGCCAAGAAAGCTTTTAAAAAGGGGATAAA
>JAABOM020128010.1:0-21512 GCA_011800125.2 Solanum clarkiae | reverse complement strand
TTTTATGAAATATTGATTGATTATGCATGACTATCTATTTCAAGCTTACACCATGAATTGATTTTGTCTATTGAGACTATGTATGTTTTGAGCTATAAAATTATGAACTATTATGAGGTTTTGTGATGGATTTCGAGGTACCCTATATGAGGGTTTTACTACATGTTGGTGGGTTGATTTGTATTAAGTTTACTCATCTTTTTTCACTCTTGAATTGCATGATTTTTAATAAGTATCATGATTCTACCATGTGTTTAATAAATTTCAAGTCAAGAATTCTCAAGTTATTGGTGATCTATTATATGATTTACAAGTCAAGTGACTTCACAATGTTTAAGGCTTTTCAAGTATGTATTGAATTCATGAAAAGTATCTATTATTTTACAAGTACCAAGTTAAGCCCTATTTCAATATTTTCACCTCTTGTGAGACATTCATGTTAAAGTAAGGGTTCATGTATGATTATGATCTACTCTCTTGTTCAAATTAGGCTCATTACTAGAGGTCAAACATGTTTCAAGAGCTACTCTTATTATGTTTCCAAGTTTTTTTACAGGTTATACAAGTATGAGTATTTCAAGTATTTTGTGAGATTTAACTTAGCATTGATTGAGGCTTAAGAAGGGGGCTTGACTCAAGGGGTCCTTATATAAAGTCTTTAGTCTCTAAACTATGTACCACCATAGGGTCATGATTATTACCCTTGCTATACTAGTGGATTCATCTAGTCATGTTATCATGTTTGGTTTGCCTTGACAAGTAGACCACACCTAGCCGGGGGGTGTCATGCCTGTCCACCTGACTAAGGGGTTGTCATGTATGGATTCTAAGTTGTAGCTACTTGGTCTATCTTGGTTAAGGTCTCTTACCATATATATATATGTTATATATATTGTGCAAAATGAATGATTTACAAGCATGTTATATTATGTGCATTATCATGCATGCTATATTGTGATTATGTATCCATTGTTATGATTATGCATTTTAACTATATTGGCTTATGTTTTATTGTATTATATCTCGCATACTTAGTATATTAAAATATACTAACTCAAACTTTATGCTTACATGATATTATCATATACGGATTGAAGCTCCTTTCGATCATCCCCACGTAGCTAGTTTGGTACTTCAGGGATAAGTATTGGTGAGTCCTTAAGTCCGAGGATGCTATCTACATTACTCTTTCTATTTTGAGACTTCTTTATATTGAATACTTGTTATTGTGAGAGTGGGCCTGGAAAGTATCTTGGCCCCTGTGCCATTCCATGTTAGAGGTTTTGTTGGATATTATAATGTATTTATGCTATGAGCTTGACTCTTTTACACTTTCATGAATATCAAGATTTTCCTTAGTCCCACTTCCCTTTTAATTGTATCTTTTGTTGTTGTTTAATTTTCTTCTGTGGCTAAGGATATGTGATTGATATGATAAGAGGCTTGTTTGGGGTCCATTCAGGTTCCCATCCACTATGTCATGTCTAGGCCTTAGGTGCGACGACCCAAGCCTAGGGCCTAGACGTGACACGGCGAATGGGGGACCGGAAGGAACCCTAAACAAGACTTTCAACTTATAATTACACATCCTTAGTCATGGAAGCATATAAAAGACATATAGGATAGAATGGGGCATTGGGGCTAAGGGAAATCTTTGCAACACATCAACATCAAGAGACATGTAATCATAGCTCATATCGTAAATACATAACTTGTCCAACAAGCACCTCTAAATACATAGGTAGAGAGGGGGCCAAGACAAAGTAACCGGGCTCACCCTAATAGTCAAATAGAACATAAGATAGTGTCTTAATACATAGATAAGAGGAAAATATAAACCAAAGTCCTCGAAATGGAGGACTCACCAACAATCTTGGAATAGCACCGTCTAGCCATGTGGAGGAGGAGGATGATCAACTTGGGCACCGGTTCCTACACGGTGATATCATATAGGCAAGAGCATGCGTTAGTATGTTTGAATGTACTAAGTATGTGGGATGCAATACAACAAGAGATAAGCTTCATGATCAACATGCATAATAATAGGCAACAGGCATAATATAGCAAGATGACATGTATGATTGATGCATAAGTAAAATATGCTTAAGAAACTCATGCTCATATAGGATATCATATGTGTTGAATAGACTAATCTAGCTTTCCATTCTTGGTTGGTTGATGATGGTCACACCCCATCATCCTAGGTGGTGTGGTATAAACCCCTCACATGGTTGATGATGGGCACACCCCATCATCCTAGGTGGCAAAGTACAGACCCCTCACATGGTTGATGAGTACAAACCCCCAACTCGGTTGATGATGGTCATACCCCAATCATCCTGGGTGGCGAAGTACAAACTCCTCACGTGGTTGATGCGTATAAACCTCGACTGAGTATAGTCTAATGCAATACTTAATATAGAATTAATCATACATGTAAGCTCATTAATTCATCATAATGGTCATTCATATCAAATCTCAAGCTTTCGGTCCTCAATTCCACAAGAAACCTATAATGACCCTGAAGGTCATTTTTGGTATTTTCAGCTAAATTACTATTTTTGCCCTTCTTAGAGTTGCCTTGACTCATTATTGGCTAATGATATAAGTCAGATTTTGAAAGTATGGTAATAATCTTGTGTTTTGCAAATGAAAGAGTTTTAAAGGCTTAAGTTGAAAAAAATTAAGTTTTTTGGCCATTTTACGTTTCAATCATCGGATCGTAATTTTGTCGTTTCCATCAGCTCCGGAATGCTGAATATGGTCTAGGAAAACTTGCAGAATTTAATTTGAAGTTAAAATGAAGATTTTAGATCAGAAGTTGCATTTTTAGTTGTTACCGAAGCCAAAGTTTGACTTCGGTCAACAGTCGGGGTCTGGAAGGTCGAATTGGAATTATGAAAATTTCAATTGTTCCAGATGGTCAAACGGATGCTAGAAATGGTTTCCCTGCAATTTTTAGAGGTTCTAAAAATATTTTGAGTTTTTGAGTCCGAAACTAGTTTAAATGAGCTTTCTTAGGTTTTGGGTCAAGGAGGACTCAATTGCAAATTCTGATATTTCCATTGGATCTAGAACATTGAGTTTGGGCTAGGAGGGCCTTTCGTTCAGTTCCTGGGGATTCCAAGTGTGTTTTGACCCCTTGGTAGTTTTTGATATTGAGCAATAGGACCCACATTGGAATAAAATGACCTCCTATGAGATTTCTGACCACACCAATGAGACCGGAATGTCATATTCGATCATATTTCATATATGTATTGTATTTTTTCAACTTTGGATGAGGTCGGAACATCAAATTTAAGTTCGAGAGGCTGCTGAAAATGCTGAAATGAGCGGATAACGTGGCCCAATAAGGTCCTGCCATATGGCAGAACTGTTCACTTAAATCTGCATATTTTTGCAGAACGTTTCATTTTTTTCCCCAAACTTCAACCAACGATTTCTATCTCAATTTTGATCTGATTTGAGTAATTCAAAAAGGTAAATTATATAATTTTTGGAGAAGAACAACTTGGGAGCTTCAAAAATTGATTTATTGCTTCGTTTGAGATAAAATTTATAGATTTACTGCTGCATTTTTAATATATTTTGAAAACTTTAACATGCGATTTCTTCCTCATAGTAGCTCCATTTTTTAAATGGTTTTCGCCGTTGAATTCCTTATTACTTGGGAAATATTTTCGTGTATAAATTTTCAGATTCTGATGGCATTGTTTGGTGATAAAATATTTGGACCATTTTACCCTTTTCACCGAATTAATTGATTTTAGTGTCGTTAAATTCATTATATAATTATGATGCTATATTTGAATAAATTTTGGTGAATTAGAGTTTCATAGAAAGGGAAAAGCTTCAGAATTGACGTGATTCAAGACTTCATAAGGCAAGTGAATTTCTTAACCTTTGTTAAATATATATAAAATGTTGTGCTTCTTGTGTGGGATGTTGAGAATGATTTTGAGGCATTGAGTTAGTTTTGATGTTGTATCGAACTTTGTTGTTGTGAATTGTGCATTGTATTAAAATAAGGCATTTTGTCATTATTGTGTAAACATGCCTATTTGTATTGACTTTTGTGACAAGTATTCTATGGACTGAAAAAGAATGAGAATTAAAGAGGATGATACTATGATTCGAGAGTCGTGTCGCATGCCGCGATGAATACTATGATTTGAGGGTCGTGTCGCATGCCGCGATAAATTCTATGATTCGAGGGACATGTTGTACGCCGCGATGGATACTATGATTCGAGGGTCGTGTCGCATGCCACGACAAATGTATGGACTAGAAGTCCCCCATGGGTCCCGGACTGTGAGACCGCGGGTATGTATCACTAGGACAGACATGCATCATTTTATTTGATATTGCATTGCATTGCATTATGCCTCATTATTATTTATAAACATATGAGTGCTTTTTGTGAAATTTGGATAGATGCACTTGATCCCTGGTGTTGTTGATATATAATAGTTGGTGTTGTTATTGAGTTATATGCTATGTAAATTGTGAACTGTTAGGCTGGGCTAATTTTATGCAGGTTGTAGTTGTGGGGGTTTGGTTAGAGTGTTGGGGGCACCTGTATTCTATATTACTTAATTTTGTGTTTAGTAGTTCACTTGCTGAGTACCGTGTGTTTGGTACTCACGCCTTGCTACATTTTGTAGGATGTGAGCCCGATCCCTCTGGTCTGACTTTTCTCATTACAGGATCGAGCTTCTGGATTATTCTTAAGGTAGTTGCTTATGTCTTTAACAGTCATTCAAGGAATCCATTATTATGTTATGTTCTATTTAATAACTAGACATTTGATACATGTATTTTATTCGAGAATTCTATATCTAAAGGCTTGTACATGTGACACTAGTCCTTGGGATAGTTGTATTTTGGTATTAATATGATTAACCGTTGTGTTAGTCTATTCATCTTCCGCAATTATTATTATGTTTGGATTAACAAGTGTTAGGATGATGCGTCTTGGTGGGTTAGGTGAGTGCCATCATGCCTGAATTTCGAGTCGTGACAACCTTAGCTGGCATTTTATCGAACACTTGGGGTGTGTGTAATGGGGGTAAAAGACCATAAAATTTAGAGATGAAATCATGTAAGAAAATCTGTAGTAAAACCATCAATCAACACCTTGCAACACCCCCAAGACATTCACATCAAAACCCCTCATCAAATCCAAAATAAGATCCAAGATTTGAAGCTCAAAACATGCTAAAACAACCACACTTTCATGAACTAAAATCATTGTGCAGTAAATTTCTCAATATACAAGACCCACATGAAGAAACAACTTTAAATTATGCATTATTAAGCAAAAGAGGGTTTAAGCACCATGGGTGGAAGGATCCAATGGTTTAACACCACATACCTTAGCTTTGGGAAGTCCTTGATGAAGTTTGAAAATGGAGGCTTACAGCTTGAAGAGAATCCTTAGCTTTGGATTAGGGTTTTGGGTCTTGAATTTGGAAGTGAAAATATGGCTAAGTGTATTGGGAAATATTTTTGGGGATATGTGGGAGAAATTTGGTAAGTATACATAAAAATATATTTGGGAAAACTTAAGCCCAACACTTAGAAAATTCTTGACGGACTAGGAAAAACTATGCAGAAAATACTCGTCCCTGCATCGCGGAGAGGATGCGAAGGCTTTTGGGAAATCGCACCAAGTGAAATTTCGTAATTTGATTCCTTTTCTTTAAATTCAAGGTTAGACCCTTGCCACCCTAATTTGGACCCCCTGAACAAGAATATAAAGTCGGATTGTTGAAATAACCAACGTATTTTTAGATATGCGAATAAGAAGATTCCGAGCACTTCCAAGGTACTTTTTAGGCACTTCGTTTCTGGGGTCGTTTCAATATATCCACCTTAGGAATATTCGTCCTCGAATGTAAAAGAGATGTACAATACAAGAGTGATCATGAACAAATCAGCACCAATAAGCATGCAACATAACTTGTAAAGCAACATTTTCAAAATCTCAATATAAGTGTAAAATCATCTAAGTTTACCAACTTAAACATGAATGCATATGAATGACATAGGGGCTGAAATGTAAGACTTGAAGCCACATATGGGAGTTAGGATTAGTACCTTGGGATTGAGTGGAGTAGAAAATATAAGGATACCACTTTTTTATGTCTGCTTCGGCATCCCAAGTAGTACTTTCGACTTGTTGGTTCCTCCAAAGGACCTTAACGGATGCCACCTCTTTGTTCCTCAATCTCTTTACTTGCCTATCCAAGATTTGAATCAGAACCTCCTCATAAGTTAAGTTATCCTCAACAAGACCCACAATGTCAAGAGGCACAATGGTATTAGGACCACCAATACATTTTCTTAACATAGAGACATGGAATACCGAATGGACCAAATTCATTTCACTAGGCAACTTCAACTTATAAGCTACCTTGCGAATCCTCTTAATCACCTCATAAGAAACAACATACCTTGGACTCAACTTTCTTTTTCTACTAAAATGGACTACACCTTTCATTGGAGATACCTTAAGATAAACCCTAATCAAATCGGCTAGGATTTTTGATGACTTTGGGCTGACCTCAACCTCTCCCTAATTATCTTAACTTTCTCAATCGCTTCCATAACCATATTTGTCCCCAATAAACTCACCTCTCCAAGCTCAAACCAACCCACCGATGATCTAGAGCATCTCCCATAAAGAGCCTCAAATGGAGCCATACCGATGTTAGAGAGATAGCTATTATTGTAGGCAAACTCAATCAATGGAACATGGTCATCCCAATTATCTTTAAGCTCCAAGACACAAGCCCTAAGAATATCCTCAAGTGTTTGAATCGTCCTTTCATCTTGGCTATCCGTTTGAGGGTGGAAGGCCGTGCTAAGGTGAGTTTTGTTCCAATACCCCTTTGAAAAGATCTCCAAAAGTATGAAGTAAATTGTGCACCATGATCCGATTGATACGATATAATGGATAAGGGAACCCCATGCAATGTCACTAACTCATGGATGTACAACCTTGCACATTCTTCAGCCCCATATGTAGTCTTGACCAGTAGAAAGTGAGCCGATTTCGTCATCCTATCAACCACAAATAATATGGAATCAAAACCTTTTCTAGTCTCGGGCAACCCAACCACAAAATCCATATTAATTACCTCCCACTTCCAAGTAGGAATCTCTATGTCTTGGGTTAGGCCACCCGACCTTTGATGTTCGACTTTTACTTGTTGTCAACTATAGCAACCGGAAACAAATTTGGCAATGTCCCTCTTCATGCCTCCCCACCAATACATATCCCCAAAGTCTCTATACATTTTGGTGGAACCGGGGTGGATATAATAAGAGAAATTATGGGCTTCATCAAGAATTCTCTCCCTCAAACCATTAACACATGGCACACACAACCTACCTTGGTATCTAAAGGCCCCATCTCTCCCTTGGGAGAAAACCTCTATCTTTCCCTCTTTTACCAAGGCCTTTAATTCAAGCAAGGATGAGTCTAGGTCTTGTTTTGGTATCACCTCATCAACCAAAGGAGATTTAGAGCCATCAACAATAACCACACCAGTTCCCACATCTTTCAACCTCGCCCCAATCTAGCCAATCTATGCACCTCCCTACCCATCTCCCTATCACCACTATCCACATGAGCTAGACTACCCATAGACACCCGATTCAAAGATTCTACCACAATATTTGCCTTACCGGGATGGTAATGCACACTCATGTCATAGTCCTTAATGGGTTCTCGCTACCATCTTTGTCTCAAGTTAAGATCTTTCTGTGTGAAGACATATTGAAGACTTCAACATGCACCCCATGCAAATAATGACGTCAAATCTTTATTGCAAACACCACGGTGGCCAATTCAAGATCATGGGTAGGGTAGTTCTTTTCATGAACTTTGAGTTGCCTAGAAGCATAGGCTATGACCTTACCATTTTGCATTAGCACACAACCAAAACAAACTCTAGATGCATCACAATACACGACAAAACCCTCAAGCGCATCTGGTAGTGACAATATAGGAGCGGACACAAGTCTACCTTTCAATGTTTGGAAACTTTTCTCACATTCATCAGTCCATAAAAACTTCACCTTCTTTTGAGTCAATTTTGTCTTAGGAGAAGCAAAGGAGGAGAACCCATCCACAAACCTTCTATAGTAACCCGCAAGGTCCAAGAAACTCCTAATGTTCAATGGGGTCAATGGTCTAGGCCAATTCCTAATCACATCGATTTTCTTAAGATCCACTTTTATACCATCCCCCGATACCACATGATCCAAGAATACAACCTCCTTCACCCAAAATTCACACTTGACATATTTAGCGTACATCTGTCCTCCCTCAATCTTTGCAACACAACCCTCAAATGGCCTATATGCTCCTCCCTACTATGTAAATAGATCAAAATATAATCAGTGAAAACCATAACAAAGGAATCAAGGTAAGGCTTGAAGACCCTATTCATTAGGTCTATGAATATGACCGGTACATTAGTCAATCCAAAGACATCACAACATATTCATAATGCCCATATCTAGTCCGAAAGGCCATCTTGGGAATATCGTACTCCCTCACCCTCACTTGATGGTACCTGGATCGAAGATCAATTTTAGAGAAAAAGCTGGCCCCTTGCAATTGGTCAAACAAGTCATCAATCCTTGGAAGAGGATATCTATTCTTTACAATGACCTTATTGAGTTGCCGGTAGTCAATGCACATTCTAAGTGACCCATCTTTCTTCTTTACAAACAACACCGGTGCACCCCAAGGTGATTAGCTAGGTCTAATTAACCCATTTTCCAACAAATCTTTCAATTGCTCCTTTAACTCCTTCAACTTCGCCGGAGCCACATGATAAGGGGAAATGGAAATAGGTTGAGTGTCGGGAAGTAGATCTATGCCAAAATCTATCTCCTTTCGGGAGGGACACCGGGAATGTCATTTGGGAAGACATCAAGGAATTCACTTACAACCGAGACCGACTCAATGGAAAGTACTTTGGACTCCACATCTTTAACCCTCACAAGATCATACAAACACCCCTTGGAAATCAAACTATAGGGTTTAATGCATGAGATGAACCTACCCCTCACTACCACATCATGACTTTCCTACTCAAGAATGGGTATATCTGGGAATCGAAACTTGACCCTACGGGTTCTACAATCAATAGAAGCATAGTACGCATGCAACCAATTCATCCCAAGAATAACATCAAAATCAACCATATCTAATTCAACAAAATCACAAGGTAAGATTTTATGCAAGATGCAAACCAGACAATTTCTATACACCCTCCTAGCGACAATAGATGCATGGAGTAGAAACCTCATATGAATCGTGCAACTTACTTTGACTCAACATGAAACTTTTTAGCAGGAAAGGGGGTAACAAAGGAAAGGGTGGCACCAGGATCAATCAAATCGAGATCAAAGATTTTCACATACCGGTAACAACATCGGGGACCTCACCAACCCTTTGCATACCATGTAGAGCATAGAATCGATTGTTCCTTGGGGCACCACCTTGAAGACCATCTCTATAATGGAACCGCATTTGCACCCTGGGCCTTACCACGATTTCTTGTGCAATCCACCCTTTTGTGACCAAGCTCTCCACAATCAAAGCATGCATTAGAACCCTTCAAGCATGGGCCTCTGTGATTTCTGCAGAATCTAGGAAACACCTCCATAGGAGCCACACCACTAACACTTTGAGACCTAGGTAAGTAATTGGCAAACCCCTTATTAGTAACATGAGAAGGCCCTTGGCCTTGGTTAAATCTAGCACCTTTTTGTAACTTGCCCTCAAATCGGACCTTCTTGGCCTCATCGCCCCTCCTCTTCCTCAACTTTTATTCTTCCATTTGCTCGACATATATCATCAACCGAGACAAGTCCATGTCACCAATAAGTAAGGCAGACCGGCATTCTTCACATACTATGTCAGAAACCCCCATAACAAACTTATTCATCCTTGACCTAGAATCGGCCACCAAGTGAGGAGCATACATTGAAAGTTGATTAAATTTGAGGGAATACTCCCTCACACTCATACTACTTTGTTTCAAGTTCATAAACTCTACCAACTTTGCTTCCCTGAGCTCAAGAGGGAAGAACCGATTAAGGAAGGTCAATTTGAATTCCTCCCAAAGCAGCACATAGCCATTACTCTTCTCACCCTTCCATTGATCAAACCAAATTTGGGCTACCCATTTGAGTTGGTACGTCTCCAATTCCGCCTTCTCATTTGGCCTAACACCCATGATAGACAAGATTTTGTAGACCTCATCAATAAACTCTTGTGGATCTTCATCCATCTTTGATCCATGTAAAACCGGAGGATTCATCCTCATGAAGTCCCTTACCCTAGCACCCATGGTAGTAGCATGAGGTGCTTAGGCCCGTTGGACTTGGTTGGCCACTGCTTGGCAAGCATAGTAAGAGCATCCCGGAGCTTGCTATTGGTAGGTTGCTCCTTGGGAGTTTGGGCACGCCTTCCTCTAATGTTTGGCATGATCTAGCATAGCAAAGAACAATCATTAGGGGGGAAAACTTACCACAACTCTATAACACAACTTAGAACATGAAGAAGGGAAACATTTCCTAAAATGCCTCATAGCCTCCTATTCATAGTCATGGCACATTTCATAATCATGAATAGGACTCTAATCGACGCGGTGTGTTGGAACCCAAGGATCTATCAACCTAGTGCTCTGATACCAAGCTTGTCACGACCCAAGCATAGGGCCTAGACATGACATGGCGAATGGGGAACCTGAAGGAACCCCAAACAAGCCTCTTAACTTGTTATTACACATCCTTGGTCGCGAAAGCATATAAAAGACATATAGGGTAGAATGGGGCATTGGGGCTAAGCGAAATATTTGTAACACATCAACATCAAGAGACATGGAATCACAACTCATAGCATAAATATATAACTTGTCCAACAAACACCCCTAAATGCATTGGTAGGGCGGGGGCCAAGACAAAATAACAGGCTCACCCTAATAGTTAAATAGAACATAAGATAGTATTTCGATACATAGATAAGAGGAAAACATAAACCAAAATCTCCGAAATGGAGGACTCACCAACAAGCTTGGAATATCACCGTTTAGCCACGTGGAGGAGGAGGATGATCAACTTGGGAACCGGTTCCTATATGGTGATATCGTGTAGGCAATAGTATGAGTTAGTATGTCTGAATGTACTAAGTATGTGGGATACAATGCAACAAGAGATAAGCTTCATGATCAACATGCATAACAATAGGCAATAGGCATAATATAGCAAGATGACATGTATAATCGATGCATAAGTAAAACATGCTTAAGAAACTCGTGCTCATATAGGATATCATATGTGTAAAATAGACCAAGCTAGCTTTCCAACCTTGGTTGGTCGATGATGGTCACACCCCATCATCCTAGGTGGTGTGGTATAAACCCCTCACATGGTTGATGATGGTCATGCCCCATCATCTTAGGTTGTGAAGTACAAACCCCTCACATGATTGATGAGTACAAACCCCTAACTCGGTTGATGATGGTCACACCCCAAACATCCTAGGTGGTGAAGTATAAACCCCTAACATGGTTAATGAGTACAAATCCCCATCTCGGTTAAGTATGGTCTAATGCAACACTTTATATAAATTGCATCATATACATAATCTTATTATATCATCATATAGTCATTCATATCACATCTCAAGCTTTAGATCCTCAATTCCACGAGAAATCCTAGTTGACATTTTATCACGCCTGGCGGATGTGTAATGGGGGTAAAGGACCATGCAATTTAGAGATAAAATCATGCAAGAAAATCTGTAGTAAAACCATCAATCAACACCTTGCAACACCCCCAAGACATTCACATCAAAACCCCTTATCAAATCCAACATTAGATCCAAGATTTTAAGCTCAAAACTTGCTAAAACAATCATACTTTCATGAACGAAAATTATTGTGTAGTAAATTTATCAATATACAAGACCCACATGAAAAATCAACTTTAAATCATGCATTATTAAGCAAAAGAGGGTTTAGGCACCATGGTGAAAGGACCCAATGGTTCCCACATACCTTAGCTTTAGGGAAGTCCTTGATGAAGTTTGAAAATGGATGCTTGAAACTTGAAGAGAATCCTTAGCTTTGGACGAGGGTTTTGGGTATTGAATTTGGGAGTGAAAATATGACTAAGTGTTTAAGTGAGTGTAGGAAAATATTTTTGGGGATATGAGGATGAAATTTAGCTAAGTATAGGTAAAAATATATTTGGGAAAATTTAGGCCCAGCATGTAGAAAAATCTGGACGGACTAGGAATAACTGTGCCGAAAATACACGTCTCTGTGTCGTGGAGAGGACGCGGATGCTCTATGGAAATCGCACCAAGTGAAATTTCATAATTAGATTCCTTTGCTTTAAATTCGAGGTTAGACCCTTGTCACGCTAATTTGGACCCCCTGAACAAGAATATGAAGTCAGATTTTTTAAATAACTAATGGATTTTTAGATATGCAGAAAATAAGGTTTCGGGCACTTCCGCGACACGTTTTTAGGTATTTTCTTTGGGGTTGTTTCACTTGGCTTGGGTCATGACAGCGATATCCAAGAAATGTACTATAGGGAATTTTTTCGAGGCACGTCAGAGGTGTTACAAAGAATAAATATATAAATGATGGCTTAGGAGAGCACCACATCATTGGCTTTGATATATATATATATATATATATATTGAAGAAAGACACAACATAAAAAGCAAGACAATAATTATAAATAAAAAGTATGTTCAAATTATATTAACATTTTCATGAAAAATGATATTGTATGTGTCTTCATTCATATTTTAGATAGTTAAGCTTAACTGTAAAATATGTTATCTCCTTTACTTAGACAAATCAATTTCAAGTAAAACAGGTCTAGATTTTACAACTTATTGGTGCAAATAAGTATATTAAAGAAAATGACATATTTTATTTGATTAATTTACCTACCTAATAGACAAATGAAAACACATTATGACGGTATAACTTTTTTTAACAAGAAAGATAACGAAACAACCTTCATCTATTGTGACGAGTCCTGATTTACCAAGATATTCTTTCATGTATAATTATTTATTATGAGTTTTGAAATAATATTAGTGTTATTTGTTAGATTTGCATAATCTATGAATTTGCCTAATCGCAGAACCAGATTTGCAGATGTGTTTCTAGAAAGTAAGAACAGAGGAGAAAACAGTATTCTTACGTGGAAACACCCGGTTCACAAAAGATGAAAAATCACGACCTGTACCCATACATGACTTTTTTCCAAATTCACTAAATCAATATGAGCCTTAACCAAAATGATTACAAAATCCTAGCAATCTAAGGCATAACAAACTTACAGTGAAACCTAACTAGACACAAACCTCCCAAGGCTTATGTTCCCAAAGTCTTCGAGTTGCCCTCAACTTGAAGACTATACCTAATCTCAGTTTATAGATCACTGAGCTAGGTAGAATAACATGACTCAAAAGAAATAATTAAACAACTTTTTAGATGTAGACTCATACAAAAAAACAGATCTCCTAAATGATTCTCAAGACTCTAAACTTTACTGACTCTTTTTTTGCTTTTTGTCTTGATAATGAACTCTGAATCTTTTCTTCCTTTTTAAATCAATTTGTTGAGGAGTTCTTCTCCAGGTCAAACTCGTCAGTTCCCATCTCATGGGTCAGTAGAGTTCTTCTTCGCTTGAAACTCCTTCTTCACACCAATTCCTTTGATAGCCTGTAATTTCTGAACTGACTTTCTACTTCAATGTTGTGACTTTATCTCCAAGTGTTCTATCCATTCTGCATCTCATAGAATCTTATCTTTTCCTCTCTGAGATATTTCGGTGAAGGACTAGATTGATCAATATGTTCCATGGTCCTATATCCATCATCAAAACTCCATTTGACTCAACATATTCCCCCTTTTTGATGATGACAAACTTCCTGAGTATCAGCATCCATCCATCTCGCTTGCAACTACTAAGAAGGAACCTTAAGAATGAAACAAGTTAAACGAGGGTCATAATCATTGGGCAACTTAGAGATGACTTCCCTTTTTTGGCATCATTGAAAAAACAAATTTTTAGAAAACATACTAAGAATTGAGTATGCAAAAGCAAGGCCACACAGTAATTACCAAGAACACAGAGTAAACAGAGAACTACTTGTATGCATTAGAGATAGCAAAATTATATGAAGATCAACATACAAAAAGCATTCGAGAAAAGAAAATTGAGCAGAAACCTAAGTTAAGCATCTTGAACATAGTGACTGATAATATGAGCAGGTCCTAAAAGAAACAAAAACATATCAAAGGAATAGGTCAGGAAGAGGGGGGCAATAGACGGAATTAACAAGGATAGCTTATGAACAATCTTAGCACGTGTAGCACATTGCTTGTTCAGCGTATCCTCAATGTCCTGGTAGGCAAAAGACTTCTTTCTTGGGCAAAGTCCTGATGGGCAGTGGATAATTCTGTTATCTTGGCATCCAAGGCAAGTTGAAGTCTATGAAGAGGGGTGCCAGTAGGCTACATAGAAATAGGTAGAGCAGCATGGTTCACTTGTCCAGGTACATCCTTAGTCGTCTGCTTGGTCCAGACTTGGACAAAAACAAAATATTCCTCAAAGATCTAAGATAGCCAAGAGCCATAAAGAAGGGAGTGCCCGTTCTTATCCTGAAGAAGGACACACTGCATGTACTACAGGATTAGGCTACGCAGATTGATAGGAACATCAGATCAATCAGTTCTATCAGAGTCAAATCAATAAAAGTAGCCTTAGATCTTCTTTCCTTCCTAGGGATAAGGACTTTGTGCATCATATCAAAGTACAACCAATGAAGAGAAGACATTTCATTGTGCAAGACGTGCCTGTATTGAGCCAAGGTGAGACGACCTGAGAATTTTTGGGTAATTGCAAGAGCAGAAGACAAATTATCAAAGGATGGCCATTCATGGCAGACATAATGATCCCAACCCTCAGTAGGAATCCCCAAGATTCTTCTGATGTCATAAACACCAAGATTAATAGATTTTCCTCGAATAGTGGTGATGAAAACAGAATCATAAAACTTATACATCTCAGGCTTAGAAAATTTCCTTTGATTGTTGCCTAAGTGAAAGAAGTCAGACCAACCCTGAAATACTAACTTAGAAACAAGAATGTCCATATCAGACCCTTATGCCCTGTAATGACTCAGCTCTAGATGAGGGAGCACTTTTGAAAGTGAATAAGGGAGAGGAAGTATAGGTCAGTTTGGTCGACAGGAGGTTGCTCAGGATCACTCTCTGTCTCAGAATCATCTGAGGGACTAGGTTGAGGAATATGTTTCTCCTTACTTGAGGATGACCTTGACTTAGAAGGGATCTTGGAAGTGGTAGAAGTTTTCTTAGGAAAGGGAGCAGGGCTAAAGCGAGGGGGCTTGGGAATCATATGCTTACGCATATTTTCCCAAACTTGGCTCAGTAATAGGTCACCTGTGAGGAGGAAGAACAAGGAGAACTCTTGCATTTCTCGCTCTAATGTAGAGCCTTTTAAAGGGTAGCTTCATCTTGACGCTTATAACTTATTGTTCGGGGTGCCCTTGAAGAATCAGATATAGGTAACCTTTTAGGAGAAGGAAAATTATCAGAAACTTTAATGGGATCTCTAGTGATTTTCTTCAGATGATGACATACTGGTCTGGGAATTAAAGTATCAGAGGTTTGAATATCAAATGGTGGAACATCAACCAGAATGGATTTAATAGGAACTATATAAAACCCTTTAGAAGAGGCACAAGAGGGTGATGGGCTCGCAGAAATCTGAGAAAAATGGTTTGCCAATGACCTCTATTCTGCAAAATCAGAGAGAGAATGGCAAGGAAGGTGGCAGATTTGCTATTGCATGAACCATGTTTGTAATCAAATCAAGGTTTTCTGGTTCTTACGAGTGGGTGCCTTGGGAATTATCGGGAGACACCATTGATGGATAAAGGTTTTCTTGATGGAAGAAGGGATATATTTCACTTATAAAGAATCAGGGAAGTGCAAAAGGCAAATGATAAAAGGTTTTTAGGAGTAAAAGGGCTGAACTTAAGTGGGAAAAGATGAGGTAAGTGATGTGACTTCAGCCATCATCTGTCAGTAGGAAGAGACGCTTGGGTTTTTGGCAAAAAAAAGATGATAACTTGGGAAGCGAGAGAACAGGTCAGGTTACCTGATTCATTTATCATCACTATTTTAGACACAAAACAATTATTACCTGATTTATTTTCAACTTTCCCTCAACCTCTGCACCTAAGATAGTAACCTGCACACTGTAGTACATATCAATGTAGACTTAGTCCATATTTTTGAATTTTGGGGATACACTACATATGAGAATTGAAATGAGAACTCATTTTAGATGTTAGTGCAAAGATTCGATTTTCTAGCCAATCATTGAGGGGAGTTTTGCAATCTTAATCATCCCTAAGTTTAATCTGTTTTTTTTTCAAAATGTTCTCTACTTAGTGCTTTTGTGAAGATGTCAACAATTTGATTCTTAGGAAGACAAAACATTATTGAAACAAGACCCTTTTCCACATTGTCACGAAGGAAGTGGTGTCTTATGTCAATATGTTTGGTTCTTTTATACTGTACAGGATTTTTTGCAATATTAATAGCACTAGTGTTATCACATAAAATACGAATATATCCAACATCCATACAAAAATCCAGTGATTATTGTTTAATCTAAAGTAACTGAGCACAACATGATCCGCCTGCTACAAATTTAGCCTCAGCAGTTGACAAGGATACAAAATTTTGTTTTTTAGTAGACCAGAAAATCAAACATGTTCCAAGGAAGTGAGTTATACCTGAAGTATTTTTTCTGTCCACTAAGTAACCAACATAGTTACCGTCAATATACCCTACAAGGTTAAAACTACTATCTTTAGAGTACCAAAGTATCAATTCTGAAGTTCCCTTGAGATATCTGAACATCCTCTTGTCAGCTTTAAGGTGTGACTCCTTGGGATTAGATTGAAATCTAGCTAGATTCCAACACTAAAGACAATGTCAGGTCTGCTGGCAGTGAGGTAGAAGAGAGGCCTAATAATTCCCCTGTATGGCTTTTGTTCTACTGATAACCCTTTCTCATCTAGATCCAGCTTGGTAGAAGTAGTAATGAGAGTAACAATATCTTTAGCATCCTCCATTTTGAACCATTTAAGAAGCTCCTTCACATACTTTTGTTGATGAACGAGAGTTCTACTAGGAGTTTGCTTGATTTGTATCTCGAAGAAGAAATTAAATTCCCCCATCATGCTCATCTCAAATTCTCCATTCATCAGCTTGGCGAATTGTTGAGTCATGAGCACATTTGTTGATCCAAATATGGTATCATCCATATATACCTGCACAATCAACAAATCTTTTCCTTTTGTTTTAAGAAACAATGTATTGTCAATTTTACCTCTTGCGTATCTATGATTTAAGAGGAATTTTGATAATCTTTCATACCAAGCTCGAGGAGCTTATTTTAATCCATACAAGGCCCTATCCAACTTGTATTCATGATCTGGAAATTCAGAGCTTTAAAATCAAGGTGGTTGTTTCACATATACCTCCTCCTTCAAGTAGCCATTTAAGAAGACACTCTTAACATCTGTTTGATAAAGAGTGAACTCCTTACAGGCTGCAGATGCTATGAGTAACCTGATAGCTTTAAGTCTAGTAACACGAGCAAAGGTCTCATCATAGTCTATTCCTTCTTATTGATTGTATCCTTGGCCCACTAGTCTTGCCTTGTTTCTTGTAACTATTCCATGCTCATCAAACTTGTTCTTGAACACCCACTTTGTGCCAATGCTAGTTCTTCCCTTTGGTTTGGAAACAAGATGCCATACTTTGCATCTTTCAAACTGATTTAGATATTCTTGCATAACTAATCTCCAATCTTTATCCTGAAGTGCTTCCCCTACCTTTTATGGTTCCATTATTGATAGAAAGGCTTGGAATGCACACTTATTCTTCAACCCTGATTTGGTTGTGATTCCCGATGTTAGATCAGTTAGCAAGTTTCCCAAGGAGTGTGAGTCCTGATATTTGTAACTCTTTACCATAAACCCTTAAGGTTGTTCAACATCTACAAATTCTAATTGGGCAGATCCCAAATCAGTAGATTGAGTTTCAGAAATTATAGTTCCTCCTGACTTTGAGCTCTCTGATTGTCTTGTAGATGAACCTGGTGTCCTGTAGATGAACCAAGTACCTTTGCTTGTTCCTCTATCCTATGCTCCATCTCATAGTCATCCGACAGTTCAGTCTAGAAAACACTACTATTTTCATCAAAAACCACATAAATTCTTTCTTTAACACAATTTGTTCTTTTATTCAGCCCTTTATACGCTTTACTATGTGAAGAATATCCTAGAAAAATTCTCTCATCACTTTTGGCATCAAAATTTTCCATATTATCCTTACTATTATTATGAACATAATATTTACAGCCAAATGTCCTAAAGTGGGAGATATTTGATTTTCCTCCTTTAAGTAATTCACAGGGAGTTTTGTTTAAGATATACCTTAACATGCATCTATTGAGAATAACTAGTAGTATTTATGGATTCAACCCAAAGAGTTTCTGCCATATTACTAGCAATCATCATTTTTCTAGCCATATCTTCTAAAGTCCTATTTTTCTGTTCTACTACTCCATTTTGTTGAGCAGTCCTTGGAGCAGAGAAGTTGTGATCTATATCATTTACTGAAAATAATTCTAGAAATTTTACATTTTTGAATTTAGTTCTATGATCAGATCTTATGGAAATTAAGGAATTCTCCAATTTCATTTCCATTTTCTTGATAAAAATAGAAAAGACATCGGAAAGACTCTTATTTAGAAGCTAAAAAGAGTATCTAGGTAAACCTTGAGTAATCATCAACAATAACAAATATATACCATTTACCTTCTCTGCTTTTACCCTCATGGGTCCACAGAGGTCGATATGAACCAGTTCAAACACCTGGTTGTACTTACTTTGTTCTTTGAATTGAATGATGATTTTAATTGCTTCCCCCTTACACATGCACTGCATACTTTGTTATCTTTGAACTTAGTTTTAGGCAACCTTGTAACCATATCCTTTGACACCAGAGTACTTAATTGCTTTAGACTTGCATGTTCAAGTCTTTTGTGCCAAAGTAAAGGATCATTAGAAATAGTACTCAAGCATTTCAAACGTGTACCTTCCATTCCCATGATGTCAGCCTTATACACATTTTATGCCTTTTGGCAAAAAAAAAAACTATCTCCTTTGTGTCTAGATTTTCAACTCTGCAATCTGCAGAAGTGAAGGTTACCTTGTTACTTTTATCACACAATTGAGATATACTCAACAATTTGTGCTTCAATTCATCCACATGATAAACCATTTCCAAGACCTTTGATTCATTTCTTCCAATCTTTCCAACTCTAAAAACAGTACCCCTTTTTCCATCTCTGAAGGAAACCTTTCCTCCTTTCATAGGTGCAAGTGAAAGGAATTTGTGTTTGTCTCCAGTCATATTCCTTGGGCAAGCACTATATATGTACCAATGCTTGCTTCCTTTCACTGCATCCTGGAAAAAAAATCAAGGTTAGTTTTAAGAACCTAGCCTAGCTTCGGTCCTTTACTATTATAGAAAAGGTGAATAAGATCCCTTCTTGCCTAGCCTGGTATCATATTGCTTGACCTGCTTCTTTTATTATTTGTAGGCCACTTTTTGTATAGATTATTAGTGTTCCTGTTGCTGACATAGTTTGTAATTGGACACTTAGTAGTTGGATGACCATTGTTTTCATAAAAGTAGCACAGGTCAATAGTGGTGACATTCTCTAAATAAAAGCCTAATCCATCTTTCTCATTACGACTCCTGCTTCCTAGATGGTTCACGATTTTTGAAGATTGAGTCCACCTATTTGCTCTTCCTAGATCCAATTTTAGGGTGGAAATTTCTTGAGTCAAATTTCTAACCTTCTCTTTCTCACCAAAGAACTCAATTTTACATTCTTTTAATTCAGTTTCAACCTTTTGATGCTCGTCACTCATTTTACTCTTACCTTTTTCAGCATGTTAACTTTATAATCTCTGCACAAGTGTATCAAGGTTTTCAACTTGTTTCTTGTAATTCTCTTCATTAGCTTCTTTCAGGCAATCTTAGACCTCAAGGCTTTCAAACTTTTGATCTAAAAAATCTTTGATTAGGTAGTTTTCTTTCATTAGCTATCTCTTGAAAATCATCAATCAACCCATTCATGAAACGACTCCAAAAAGTGCCCAAAAATGTGCCTATATTAAATTGTAATTTCTATATATCTCAAAATCTGCGTGCGATATCAAAAATTTGACTTCATATTCTTGTTTAGGGGGTCAAGTTGAGTGGTAAATGGATCTAATCCTGATTTAAGAGCAACTATATAAAAATTTAAAAATCATAAAATGCGATTTCCAGTGAGGTTTTTGCACCCAAGGCACGATGAACCAAGCGTGCCTCAGTTCATTTTGTGTGCTGTTTATTGAGCTCGGTCCAAGACTTTTTGGTCTTGGCCTAAGTGTCCCCAAACATAAAAATACCTATACTAAGTCATATTTAACTCTCATATCATTCAAAACAATCCCCAATACACACTCAAACACTTGTCCAAATATTTCACTCAAAAATTCAAGTCCTAAAACTCATCTGGATCTTAAGGTTCTAATTCAAGCTTCAAGTCTCCATCTCCGATTTTCATCAAGTTATTCTCTAAAGCTAAGGTATGTGGGTTTCTTTCATGGGTTCCTTTCACCCATGATACCCAAGATCTCATTTACCTAAAATTGCATGATTTTTAGTTAATTTACTTATGGGTCTTACTTATTATGAAATTCCCTACACACTATATTGGGGTTTATGAAATTGTGATTGTTTTAGAATGTTTTGAGCTATGAATAGGATCTAATGTGAGATTTGATGAAGGATTTTGATGTATATTGCTTGAGGATGGTACCAACTATCTACTGATTGTTTTACACCGAATTTTCTAACATAATTCTATTCTTGAATTGCATGGTTTTACACAAGCACTCCATACCCGCCAAGTGTTTGGTGCAATGTCCGGTAATGATTTCTTGAGGAATTGAAGGTCCAATGCATGTATTATGAGTTGAATGACTTTATGATGATGAAAGTACATTGTATATATGTTAACTTCCTGATGAAAGTCTACAGTGTTGTGAGTTGACTAAGCCTAGCTCAGGGGGTTGTAGTCTCGAGTAACCACATCAAGGGGTTGGTACCTTGGCTACCTAGTACAACAAGTAGTAGGCCCATATAACTATATCGAGGGGTTGGTACCTTGGTTGCCTAGTACGGGGAGTAGTAGGCCCATATAACTATATTGAGGGGTTGATACCTCATTAACCATATCGAGGGGGATATACCTTGGTTGCCTGGTACGGGAAGTAGTAGGCCCGTATAACC
>JAABOM020127999.1:0-61520 GCA_011800125.2 Solanum clarkiae | reverse complement strand
GCCCCAACAAGAATGCAACAACATACTTAAAACACCATTTTCAAAATCTCAACATAAGTGTAAAATCACCATGAACTACGTCAATATAGACATAAATACATGAAAATAACTAAGGGGTTGGAACATGAGACATGAAATCATATAGAAGTCTTAGAATTAGTACCTTAGGCTTGAGTAGGATTGTAGAGATAAGGATGTCACTTTTGCATGTCTGCTTCGGGCTCCTATGTAGCACTTTCAACTTATTGATTCCTCCAGAGGACCTTAACGGAAGAAACATCCTTGTTCCTCAACCTCTTCACTTGTCTATCAAAGATCTCTACTGGAAAATCTTCATATATCAAGTTGTCTTCAACTATCCCCAAAACATCAAGTGGTACAATAGTATTAGGATCACTGACACACTTTCTTAATATAGACACATGAAAGATCAGATGAACCATATATATCTCACTTGGCAAATCCAACTTGTAGGCTACCTTGCCAATCCTCCTCATCACCCTATAAGGACCCACATATCTTGGTATTTACTTACCCTTCTTACCAAAATGAACAACACCCTTCATGGGTGACACTTTTCAATAGACCTAATGACCAACATAAACTCAAGCTCTCCTGCTTCTCAAATAGGCATAAGACTTTTGGCGACTTTGGGCTATTTTTAGTCTTTCTCTAATCATCATTACCTTATCCATAGAATCCATAACCAGAGCCAGACCCAACAAATCAACCTCTCCCACCTCAAATCATCCAACCGGTGATCTACAACATCTATCATAGAGAGCCTGAAAAGTAGCCATACCAATACTTGAATGATAGATATTGTTATATGCAAACTCAATTAATGGAAGGTGATCATTCCAACTACACTTAAGCTCCAACATACAAGGCCTAAACATATCCTCAAGTGTTTGGATATTTTTTTGGGCTTGGCTATCCGTTTGGGGGTGAAAGGTTGTGCTAAGCTTTACCTTGGTTCGAAGACCTCCTTTGGAGGACCTCCAAAAGTGTGAAGTGACTTATGCACCACGATCTGATATGATGGACAAAGGAACCCCATGAAAACTCACCAAGTCATGAATGTACGACCTAACGTAATCTTCATTCCCATATGTAGTCTTGACTGGAAGAAAGTGAGCCAATTTCGTCATTCTATCAACCACAACCCAATTAGAAGCAAAACCCTTTCTAGTCTTGGGCAAACCAACCACAAAATCCATATTAATATCTTCCCACTTCCAAGTGTAAATCTCTGTCTTGGTCTAGGCCACCCGGACTTCGGTGTTCGACTTTGACGTGTTGGCAACTCTTGCAACCGAAGGCATTTGGCAGTGTCCCTCTTCGTGCCTCCCCGCCAATACACCTCTCTCAAATCCCTATACATCTTAGTAGAACCAGGGTGAAAAGAATAGGAGGAACCATGAGCCTCATCAAAGATCCTTTCTCTCAAGCCATCAACACAAGACACACACAACCTAACTTGGCATCTAAGGGTACCATCTCTCCCTTGGGAGAAAACCTCCACCTGACGATCACTAACCAATGCATTCAATTCTAATAAGGAGGGATCAAGGTCTTTCTTAGCTTTCACCTCCTCAACCAATAAAGATTTAGAGCCATCAACACCAGCACCACCACCATTATCAACCTCTTCCAACCTAACTCCTAATCTTGCCAACGATGGACCTCCCTGGACACCTCTTTGCGACCATCATCAGCATGAGGTAGGATACCCATATACAGCTTACTCAAAGCATCTGCCACCACACTAGCCTTACCAGGATGATAATGCACGCTCATATCATAGTCCATAAGAAGTTCTAACCACCATCTTTGTCTAAAGTTGGGATGTTTTTAAGTGAAGACATATTGGAGACTCTTATGATCGGTGAACACATCACCATGAACCTATACAAATACTAATGCCAAATTTCCAAAGTAAAGACCACAACGACCAACTCAATACTATGGTAGGATAAGTCTTTTCATGCACTTTAAGTTGTCCAGAAGCATAGGCTATCTCCTTACCATTTTTCATCAACGCACAACCCAAACCAATCTTTGAAGCATCACAGCACATAACAAATCCTTCAAGACCTTCGGTAGTGACAATATAGGAGCAGACAGAAGCTTATCTTTCAATGTTTGGAAACTCTTTTCGCACTTATTGGACCACACAAACTTGCCTTTCCTTTGAGTCAAATTGGTCACGCGAGAAGCAATAGAAGAGAACCCATTAACAAACCTCTGATAGCAACCTGCTAAGCCCAAAAAACTCCTAATATCTGACGGGGTAAATGGTCTAGGCCAATTTCTAATCACATCCATCTTTTTAGGATCCACCTTAATGCCATCCCCGACACCACATGACCTAGGAAGGTAACCTCTTTTAACAAAAATTCACATTTTTCGTACTTGGCATAAAAATTCTCTTCCCTCAATCATTATAGCACTAACCTCAAATGACCCATATGTTCTTCCTTACTATGTGAATAAATAAAAATATCATCTATGAAGACCATAACAAACAAATCAAGGTAGGGTTTGAAGACCCTATTCATAAGATCCATAAAGATAGTCAGTGCATTGGTCAACGCAAAGGACATCACGACAAACTCATAACACCTATACCAAGTCTAGAAGGTCATCGTAGGAATATCACACTCCCTCACCTTCTCTTGATGATACTCAGACCGATGATCAATCTTAGAAAAGTGGCTATCCCCTTTCAATTGATCAAACAAATGATCAATCCTTGGAAGAGGATACCTATACTTGATGGTGACCCTATTAAGTTGCAGTAGTCAATGCACATCCTAAGAGACCCATCCTTGTTCTTCTCAAACAACATCGCTGCACCGCAAGGTGATTGGCAAGGCCTAATGAAACCTTTTTCTAACAAATCCCTCAATTTCTCCTTTAACTCCACCAGGGCCATACAGTAAGGGGTAATAGAAATGAATTGAGTATCGGGAAGGAGATCTATACCAAAATCTAACTCCCTTTCAGGAGAAACACCGGGGAGGTCATTAACCAGAATGACTCTATAGAAGGGACATTGGACACCACATCCCTAACCCTCACAAGATGATAAAGACACCCCTTAGAGATCAACTTACGGGCTTTGATGAAAGAGATGAACCTACTCTTGACCACCACATCATGACTCTCCCACTCAAGAAAAGGTTTATTTGGGAATTGGAATTCGACCCTACGGGTTCAACAATCAATCGAAGCATATTATGCATGCAACCAATCCATCTCAAGAAATACATAAAAATCAACCATATTGAATTGAACAAGATCACAAGACAATATTTTATGCAAGATGCAAATGGGAAAATTTCTATAGACCTTTCTAGCAACAATAGATGCACCAATAGAAGTAGACACCTTATATAACTCACACAACAATTCAGGCTCAACATGAAACTTTTTTGCAACAAAGGGGGTAACAAAAGAAAGAGTGGCACTTAGATCAATCAATGCATACACATCAAAATCCAAAGACTTTTAACATAGCGGTAACAATATCAGGCATCTCATCAGGCCCTTGCATCCCGGGGAGTGCATAGAATCGATTATGCCTTGGGGCACCATCTTGTTGGCTACACATTGCGGACGAACCTCCTTACTCTTGTTATGATTTTGAGGGCAATCCATCAACTTATGCCCAACTTTCCCATAACCATAACACGCATTAGTATTCCTCAAGCACGGGCCACTATGACCCCTACTATATTTTGGACACCCACCATTAGGAACCACATCCCCAACACCTTAGGCCCTTGGAAAGACATTGGAAACCCTCTGATTAAATGCATGAGAAGACCCCTGGCCTTGATGGAACTAGCCACCCTCTTAACTGTGGAACTATCTCTCAAAACGGGCCCTCTTGGCCTCATAACCCCTTTTCTTCCTTAACTTCTCCTACTCTATATGTTTGGCATAGGTCATCAACCGGGACAAATTCATGTCACTAATCAATAAAGCAGACGGACATTTCTAACTCACCAAGTCGGATAAACCCATCATGAACTTGTTCATTCTAGACCTTGGGTTGGAAACCAAGTAGAGAGCATATTTAGAAAGTTGATTGAACTTTAGGGAATACTCCCTCACACTAAAAACCCTTGTCTCAAATTCATAAACTCCACTAATTTTGCTTTGATAAGCTCAAGAGGGAAGAACCGATTAAGAAAAGCCACTTTCAACTCCTCCCAAAGCACCATATTGTTTATTCCCTTCTACTCCTTCTATTGATTGAAACCATATTTGTGCCATCCCTTTGAGTTGTAACACCGCCCACTCTGTCTTCTCTTTCGATCTAACACCCATGATAGTGAAAACCTTGTAGACTTCATCAATGAACTTTTGATGGTCCTCATCCAACTTTCACCCATAGAATTTTGTGGGATTCATCCTCATGATGTCTCTCACCTCAGATGATGGTGTAGGAGCATGAGAGGCTTAGTCACTTTGATTGGCTTTATAAGCCATAACTTGTGCAAGCAAAGTAAGAGCATCCCGAAGCTCACCATGAGCGGGTTGTTCCTTGGGTGTGCGTGCTCTTCTTCCTCTTATGTTAGTCATGATCTACCATTTCAATGAACAATCGCTAGGGGGAAAACCTTACCTTAATATCTATAGCATGACATAGAGCAAGAAGAAGGGAAACATTTTTCTCATAGCCTCTTACACATAATTATGGTGCACAACACAACCATGAATAAGATTGTAATTGACGCGATGTGTTGGACATTGAGGATCTAGAAACCTAGTGCTCTGATACTAAGTTTATCATGACCCAAACATAGGTCCTAGACGTGAAACGGTGCACGAGGAACCTGAAGTGACCCTAACCAAGCCTCTTAACATATCATTACACATCCTTGGTCATGGAAGCAAATAAATTCCAACAAGAGATAGTAAATAGGATAACCGGGGCTAAGGGACATCTTTCATGTCATAAACATCAAGAGTGATGAGAGAGTCAAGCTCATAACATTATATATAACATCTCTAACAATACCTCTAATCATAGAACTTTGTGGGGCCAAGACAAGCAACTGGGCTAATCCTCATAGTCAAATACATAATAAAAGGAAGGAAAGTCTTTATATATAACATAAGATCAAACTAAAATTGAGAGAGATCATACATGCCACGTGGAGGAGGATGATCAAGCAGGGCTCCAGTTTCTGCATGGGGACATCATGTAGGCATAGAGTTTACTTTAGTACATTTGAATGTACCAAGTTTGGAAGATGCTATGCTACAAGAGATGAGCACCATGAGCAAAATGCATAACATAGGCAATGAATAAGTATATAGCAATATGACATGTATGAATAACGCTTGAAGTAAAGTAATACTTATATAGAAAATAAAACCTATGTAAGGAGAGACCATTATTAGGGAATTTCCAAGACCTACCACCTCCTTGGAGAGGTGAATGAGATACAAACCCCTCAATTGGTTGATGAGCTGTAAACCCCTCAACAAGGTTGACGAGGTACAAACTCCCCAGCATGGTTGATGAGGTACATACCCCTAAACATGCTTATCAAGGTACGTACCCCTCAACATGGTTGAATGGGCCTACTACCTCAGAAGCAAGGCGATCGAGGTACAAACCCCTCAACAAGATTGCACAGACCTACCACCTCCGGGGCAAAGCGATCGATGTTCAAACCCCTCAACAAGGTTACACAGGCCTACAACCTCCCGAGTGAGGCTTGGTCAATTCCCAACGTAGTAGAGATAATATCATATGCAGACACTCCTTTGTTCATCATATACTCATTCAACTCATAAGATATGCATTAGACCTTCAATTTCTCAAGAAATCCTATCAACATATTTTATAAAACACATGGCGGGTGTGTAGTACTAGTGTAAAATCATGCATTTTAAGAGTGTAATCATGCTAGAAAATCCAATTTCAAACCATCAATTGATACTTAGTAACAACCTCAAGTGACATACATCAAAACTCTTCATCAAACCTCACAGTAGATCTTAGATTCATAGCTCAAAACACGCAAAAACAACCATAATTTCATGAAAATGCAACATAGTATGCAGTAAAATTCACAATAACTAAGAACCATAAGAAAAGATAGCTTGGGCATCATGGGTGAAAGGAGTCCATGAAACAAACCCCCATACCTTGACTTTGGACAATCCCTAAAAAGATTGGGGATGGACACTTGAAGCTTGAATGAGAACCTTAAGATCAGGATGAGTTTTGGGACTTGAAATTTGGAGATGAAATATTGTCTTAGTATTTGAGAGAGTATTTGGGAATGTCTTGAATAATATCAGGGTGATATAAGGATAAGTATAAGTATTTTCATGCATGGGAACACTTAGGCTTAAGACCAAAAAGTCTTGGACAAAGAGAGAAAAACAGTGCACAAAATACATAGTAGCGCGTCCTTGGCGCGTCGCGCCAGGGGCATAGATTTCGCTTGAAATTGCATTTTACGATTTCTATATTTTAATACGATTACTTAAAAATTAGGGTTAGACCTACTTCCCACTCAATGTGACCGTTTGATCAAGAATATGAAGTCAGATTTTTGATATCACACACAAATTTTGGGATATATGGGAATTATAGTTCTGGGTACTTTTGAGGCATATTTTCTTGTACTTTTTGGGGTTATTTTAGTGAAATCAGAATGACTCTTGATAGACGAGTGAGACTGTAATCTATGAATGTTCTCAAATAAGATTTCTCAATTAAATCATACTAAAGATCTTTCGTTCCAAGCTCTTTGAGTAATCCAACTTTCTAGGAGTGCTCCTGAATTATTATAATGGAGTTGACTTACTATCTTCGAGTTGATATTCCTTTTGAGCCTCCATGTACTTGAGTATGCAAGTCCCTGATAGTATTTGTTCCTAATAATGATGTTGGAGATAAAGTTAAATTCTGGACATTGTGTTCGAAGTATATTCATGGGAATGAGTATTCGAGCAACGGAGCATTTGTGTTTTGATGATATTCATGCTTATTTTGCATGGAGAGATAGTAGTTTGAGGTTCCAACAAAAGGGGAGATAATGAGTTCCTTCAGGTCCAAGAAGTGATGTTGATAGTAGTAGATAGAGGATGAGGGTAGATGAGGAGGAGTGAGTGTATCCTTATCAAGATATAGATGTTAAATTTGTTTCATGTAGGAATAGACATAGGATGGAGGAGAGAGATAAAAACCTTATGATGAACAGTGGATAGGTGAGAGTATGTTGGTGTGACTTTGTGTGAGAACTCATTGAACGGTGGAGGTAGAACTGCTAAGTAGGCTTGAAGATTTTTAGATATAGTTAAATTGGTTAGAGTGATATGCTTGAATTCGTGGTTGTTATTATGCGAGTATTGATGATTGATTAGTGAAGACTTCGTAAAAAGAGTTTGAGGAAGAGTAGTGAAGAAGTGATCCTTTAATGTAAGCCCCTATGGATGTTTAGAGCTCAATGTTGAAGATTAGCTTTGTACGAATATGATCATCTTGGGAATAACACCTTGAGGCTTAAACGTAGGATTGAATGGAAGAGGAGGAGGTGGTTAGATAGAAATTTGATTAAGAGCTATAAGCTTAAGTTAAGGGAGTAGGCTGCCATGAAAGGAAGTATAATTGAGATGAGGTGATAAGCTTGAGAGTCGTACATAGATGCTTATGTATCAATGGTCCCATTCTCCATTAGACTTGATGGCTTCCTTCTTGAGTTTGAAATTCTTATTGTCTAGGTGTTTAAATGATTCAAATTAACTGAGTTGTGACATTCCATTTGTGCTTGGTTGTGAAAATGTCTAAGAGAATATCTGTACTCTCGATCTGAACCGGTTTGTCTATTCTGAGTGACGTCTGACTATCAAAATTAGTTTATTGATCATTGAAAGGACTATTGATTGTTATTCTTTCTTCATAATAAGAATGTCGAAAATAATGTTCTTACCCTTGACTAAATTGATTCTCTTTTCTTGAGTGGGTTGTCTATTCTTGTGTCTGAATAGGGATTGTTGATAGTGATAAGGAGTTAAGAGTTTGATTGACTGATGGAAGTGTAAAGATAAATTCTAAGTCTATTTGTGCCTTGATATCCACCTTTACTCATTATTCAAAGACGAATGATCCCAAGGGGGAGATATGTTACACCCTGCGAGATTACCAAAATAACCCTAGAATGTAATCATGCGCGTAATGCATCTATCCAAGCTCTAATAGGAAATTCAATACCAGATTTGCGATTAACTCGAAACATTGAATGGAGAAATAGTCTCGACCCAATTTTAGGGCAATCGGGTCGAAAAGTAATTTTTGCAATTTTTCCTCTAGATCGTGAGGGTCCGCACCCAGGTCACGATGCGCCTTCGACATAGAGTAACAATTATCTTTTTTTTCAAAAATTTTGTACGGGATTGAAAAATCGGTCGAAAAGCAATTTACAAAAATTTATACATAAAATGCACTTGACAAATGCGTTTTATGTGTATTTTTCCTGGGAATCAGTTTTTCAACGTGTTTTGAGAAAGTTCACAAAAATAACACATGTTAGTACCCCTAGTGCGACGCAAACATAGTGTTACCGGGTGAAATATTTATGTTTTATATTGGGAAGGATATTTTGGTAAATCTCCAACCCCTCCCAAGTCCTATAAATGATTATAAGAACGTTTTTCTACAAAATAAGAATTTCTATACCCATTTTTCAGTCGCCAAAGATGAGTGTTTTGAGAGAGAGCAAGAGAAGTGAAGCTTGAGATCATGAGGACTTGAGTCAATTTCTTGCAAGGATCCGTATTGTATTCATCCCAGGTACGTAAGGCTAACTAAAAGCAGGAGATTGTTCACCCATATGTTCCATAAATGGTCTTAGAAGTAAGTTGAAAGTTGTTGAGTCTATTGACATGATTTCTTGATTATTTTCTTCAGAAATTATACATATTACATGTATTTCCTTAAGTTGATGATCATAATAAACTTGTTTTCTATAATTTAATATTTTCATGAGATATTACATAAACCCTTCTTATTATTTCCTAAAGAGTGCATGAATGAAGATAAGAATTGAGTCTAGAGCCTTGATTGAGAATATTGGTAGAGATTGTGATTGTCAGTGTGAGGGTGATGATAGATTGATAGAAATTGATAGTCCCTTGAGTCTCCATAAATAAACTCTAACAATTTGTCTATTCTATTGCCCCTGATGATTGTTCTAAGCCCTGAGCTATTGATTGAGAAGTGGACTAATGAAATGGTGAGAGTTCCTGTGATGCTGATTTAAGATGCGAAGATTGATGATGATCGGATTATGTTGATGTTTATGAGCATGTTGAGTCTTGGAAGGAGTATTGAGCAGCAAAAATGAGTAAGAGTGAGTCCCGCTCACACTCATTAACTATGTGGCCAACATAGAAGAGGATTGGATTGTGAGAAATGCATGTTTCCTTAGTCCCAAAAGAGGACATGATGTTATTATAAACCCACATATGTATGCCCTTCTACCCCAGCAAGGTACTGGGCAGATGCCGCAATGACATCGCTTTGTTGTACCATCACTGGTTCATAGTTGATGGGTTTAGTTCCGAGAAACTACCAGAAAGTTCCTCAACTGAGTAATTTGAGTCAAGATATGATATGAAATGATGAGTTAAGTTCATTTGAGATGAGTCCCTCTGAGATAAGTTTATTTTAATTGATGAGTTGAGTGGTTGATAGATAACTTGTCTACTCTTTCTTCTTGCTTTGGATAGACATTTGGCATGTTGATTGTTATTTCTATATTATTCTACCTATTTTGGTTTCACTCAGCTATTCTACAAAATAATACATTCCATGTACTGATGTCCCCCTCTGGGATTGCATCATTTTATGTTGTAGATATATGATTTGCAGATCGTCAATAGGCGTATCGTTGAGGATTTGAGACATTCAATTGATTGATCAGTGTCCCCTATTTTAGAGGATTCATTACATTTATTTCATCTTTCCTTAGCATTATACATTTATTAGTTTTATTTTGATTGAGGTAGCGATGGGTCTGTCATTGTCATTGGCACCACCTAATACTGATAGAGGCTTCTTACTAGCCTCTTTAATTAGAATATTATTTTGAGACTAGATGATGATATGCCCATTTATTCCATTATGTATTCTGTTGATAGTAGATTGCATGAACGAATGTGATGTATGACCCCACATCTTTTGATACTAGTACTATGCAAATGAAATACGATATGGCTTTGTTAAGTTAGTGCCAATTTTTAAAAGTGCTTGAATCTCAAATTAGAGGGCAATATGTATGTCTAACACTGAAGAGGGTCGAGGGTAAATAAGTTTTATGTCGAATTCAGGAGATCACAACCCTAAACAAAGTGAGAGAATTGAGGTGCTTGTAGGACTTAGGAAGCTAGCAGGTGAGTCACTTACTTGCTTAGCTTACATTTGCTAGCTAAACGGAGACAAGGCCCGACTTCGAATTTGTCCAAGTTCGATTATAAATGAAGTCCATGTTAAGGGTGTAAGTTTAACCCATATTTTACCATCGTAAATGGACAATACATACAGCCCAAGATGAATAGTAAAAGGTCCCAAGTACATCACAACCTACTTTACTAATTGGGCCCAAAACTAAGTAAGGAGAAAAGGGAGAAATGGGCAGCCAAGGCCTAACCAATTTGAACCCAATAAGGCCCAAGTGAAAGGGTCAAGCAGTTGCATCACCATATTGGTAAAGTAAGGATAAAAATACCTTAGTAGTTCAGCCGAATTTTCTATTTAAAAAGGGTTTAAAACAACTCCCATAAGTCATTTTCAACTTGAAGAAAAAACAATTCAGATTGTCCTCCAAGTTTTCTCTGAACTCTTTCTTGACTTTGTAAAGTAGCCAAAGGAGCCTTTTAGGTTCTTATGGAGTCTCTAAACCTTGAAGGAAAATATAAGTTATTACATTTGAGTGTTTAGTAAGGTTTCTTCATGAAAAACAAGATACTATGCTGGTTAGGTATATGCTGAAAATTTTAGATAGCATGTGTTCCAAGATTGTTATACATTTTTCTTGTTTATTTGGAAGCTTTTCTCTTTTTGATTGGATTGATTATGAAGGTAGGCTACTTCTATTAATGAGCATTGGTTCTTAAATGATGTATAAGGGCTGTTGCACCACTTTTACAGTCCACAAAAGTGAGTTCTTATAGGATATCGCAATTGTGTTCTTAATAATAACTTGTGGGTTGTTGGATGGGTGGCTATTGCCTCACGTCATTAATGAATTCTTTGGTGCTGTTCTTAGATATTTTAAGGCTTTTTTTATGTATAGATGTGTTGTGGACAGTTTGGGTAAAGTTGAAATAGGTTTGGAATTATGGCAAAGGGACGTAACATTATACCGCCTATTTGTATGTTGCGTAGAATTGTTGTGTGTTGTGCTTTGTGGGATGTTGTAAGACTGTTATGGCTCTAGAACAGGCTGTGCATGATATGTATATGAGAATGTGTATTAGAAAATACGATTAGGGGCGGAATGGTTATAAGAATACACTCGGATTTATAAATAATCGCTTGCTGCTGGTATGTTGTTTTTTTATGAGATTGGGCTGCACAAATGTATCTATTGGCTCCTAATGCTAGTTTTATCACCTACTATGTTGTAGATAAATATTTGGAGGAAGGAAAGGTTATCTCGAGGTAATAGTGAGGACGTACAGCGAGGTATGTAAGGCTACTTGATTTCGTATTACTTGGCATGTAATCTAGATTGTTCTTGGAACATAAACGCACTTACCAACTCTAACACAACTATTAACCGTGTCTCCACTCTTTCATATGTCCATATGCTCCAGTACATAGTCACCTTTAAATCTACATATATACGTGGATACGAAGCTATTGGGTTCTCGTTGCTAAATAAAGTTGAGGAGTTATTTCATCTCATACGCATTTCATTATTTGTGTAACGTACTTTTTTTATTGTCATATTGTCTTGTATGACTATGTACATGTCATATGCTACATATACAGACCTATAACTCCAATATTGTAACCACCAAAATAATCATTTCAAAGGTAATTTAAAGGTAAACTATATTGCTTATTGATGGGTGGTAAACCGAGGGGTGGAAGAATCACCTAGCCAAGGTCAATCCTATCACGGGGGTTAGACCGAGGGGTTAAAGGAAAAGCCTAGCCAGGGCTGATTCCTATATAGATTTACCACTGATTAACTGGTCATTTATATTACATGTTGTACATAGATTAGAAAATAAAGGTAAAGTAATAAAAAGTACATAAAGTACATGATCCCACAATATAACTAAAGGTGTTCTCTTAACCTACACCAGTGCATAGTTTCATTTGAGTTGTTATTTCATATGTAGTATTTCCTACCTTACATATTCAGTACATTATCTCGTACTGACGTCGCTTATGGTGGACCTGCATTTCATGCTGTAGGTACAACTGCTAGTAGATCTCCGCAGTAGGAGTACAGGATATCCAGCTACTGTCACCAAGCTCCAGGTTGTTTCAGAGCTTTGTGTGTCTCCAGAGATTATATTTTTGTATTGTACAGTTAGTCGAGGCGGGGCCTGTTCTGACTCTTATCAGATACTTTTCCTTATCTAGAGGCTTTGTAGACTATGTAAATTAAATTATGGTCATGTTTCTTACTTTAGACACCGTGGCCCTAACGGCTTAGCCATATGCATTTCCTTTTGGCTTGTTATCACTGTCTACTTTCTTAAAGGCATATTAAAGGTAGAAATCTCTCATAATATGTATAGAGAGTGCATAGATATAGGTTGGTTCTCCTAGGACTTATTGGCAATGGGTGCCAGTCCGCCTTAACGGGACTTTGGGCGTGACAAAATTGGTATCAAAGCGGGTCATCCTAGGGAGTCTACAAAGATGGTTCTATGTAGAGTCTTATTTATCGATGTATTGTGCACCTCATTTATAAGAAGGAGGCTACGTGGCATTTAGGAGTTGTTACTTTCCTTCATTATTTAGATCATGCCATAGAGCCAAGTGTAATAGGTGCTTTATGTCTAACTCCTAAATTGTTTTGTACAGTAAGTATACCAGCAACAAGGCAAAACAAAGGTAAAGGGAAGGGAGTAGAAGTGGTGGTTGGTATATCCAGTCAGATGAGACAACGAAATGAGGTTCAAAAGGAGTCTCTGTCACAGACATCTCCAACTCCTCCAGCTCCCAATGAACCCAAAAGTAGTGAAATTCCCCAGAACCACCTATTGATGCTACCATACAGGTTCTGAGAAATGCAGTCCAAATATTGACCCATATAATTGCTGGCCAAGGTCAAAGACAAGAAGGCCTAGTTATAGGTGCAGGTGGTGAGAATAGGGCAGTAGGCACGAGGAGATGTGATTTCCTTACTTTGGACCCTGTATCCTTCACTGGGTCAGATCCTAATGAATATCCCCAAGACTTTATTGATCAGATTCAATGCACTTTAGATGTTATGCATGTGAGTCGCACAAAATTTCTCGAGTTAACGACATATAGGTTGAAGTGTGTGGCTATATTGTGGTACGAAGTTTTGTAACAATCTAAGGGTATAGATGCACCTCCAACTATCTGGAAGGAGTTCAAAGAGGCATTTCTTGACCATTACTTGCCATTAAAGATCTGAGAAGCCCGTGCTGATCAATTCTTGAACCTTCACCAAGGGAATATGAGTGTGAGGGAGTATAGCCTTCAATTTAATTCCCTGGCCAGGTATGTCTCTAATGTAGTTGCTACTATAGCAGACAGAGTTCATTGATATGTGGATAGAATGGATGCGTATCTGGTCAGAGACTGTACCATTGCTTCCTTGAACAAATATATAGATATAGTGAGAATGCAAGATTTTGCACAGAAATTGGGGGATAAAAGTCAAAGGAGAAGGCCACAAGAGTTAGAAAGGATGTAATCCAAGAGGGCCAGGTCTACAGGACAGTTTACACCGTCCCAAGGTAAGCTTAGGCCTCGACTTTCTAATAGACCGCCTAGGCCATCATCCTCCTACTCTGCAGTCAATTCTCCCCCACAATTTCAGGGGTCTACGAGAAACCAGTTTGGTCTAAGGAGTGAAGGGCAAGGTGCTCGGTAAGCAAGATATTCAGCTGGCTAGCAAATGATACCTATGCAGCCTTGTAAATAGTGTGGAAGAAGTCATTCAGGTATATGTCATATTGGGAAAGACGCTTGTTATTAGTGTGGTGTGCCAGGTCACATGATAAGAGATTGCCCGAAAAAACGTATGGGTGATATAGCACAATCTACAAGATCAGTTATTCCATCAGCATTCTCAGTTCATCTAATAGGTAGGGGTCAACAAACACTTTTGGGTCGTTGTAGAGGTGTTAGAGGGGCAGCTAGCTCTAGCGGAATCCAGAATCGCACTTATGCTCTGGGAAGTCGGAAAAATTTGAAAGCTTCACCTGATATGGTCACAGGTACATTATCCATCTTTTCACATAATGTATATGAATTAATTGACCCTAGTTCTACACTATCACACATTACTCCACTAGTTGCTGGGAAGCTTAAGAGGATACTCAAAATATTGAACAAACCATTTGAAGTATCTATACCAACCAATGAATCTATTAGGGCTAGAAGGATTTATTATGACTATCTAGTGATTGTTTGTGACTGTGACACATTCGCTGACCTTATTGAGCTAGAAATAGTGGAATGCAATGTTGTAATGGGCATGGATTGGTTAATTTCTTGCTATGCCACTGTGGATTACCGAACTAAGAAGGTGTACTTCCACTTTCCATATGAGGCAGTTCTTGAATGGGAAGGCAATATTGGGGTGCCAAAGAGTAAGTTTATCTCTTACTTTAAGGACGAAAAGATGATATCTAAGGGGTATATATGTTATTTAGTTAGGGTGAGGGATATGGAGACAGAATCACCAACCCTTCAATCAGTTCCAGTAGTGAATGGATTCGTTGAAGTGTTCCCTGAAGAACTTCTAGGCTTACCTCCAGAATGGGAAATAGATTTTTATATTGACTTATTTCCAGGCACTCAACCTATTTCTATCCCTCCATATAGAATGGCCCATGCAGAATTGTGTGAATTAAAAGAGCAGTTAAAACACTTATTAGAGAAGGGTTTTGTAAGACCTAGTGTGTCCCCTTGGGGTGCACCAGTGTTATTTGCATGCAAAAAGGATGGCACATTAAGAATGTGTATCGACTATGGACAATTGGATAGGATGACAATTAAGAATAAATACCCCCTCCCAGGATTGACAATTTATTTGATCAATTATAGGGTACCAAATGCTTTTCAAAAATTGATTTGAGATCAGGTTATCACCAAGTGAGAATGAAGGAGAGAGATATACCTAAGACTGCTTTTAGAACATGCTATGCTCACATTGAATTTCTTGTTATGTGATTTGGGCTAATGAATGCTCTAGTAGTTTTTATGGATCTAATGAACAGGGTATTTAAGCCATTCTTGGATGTGTTCGTGATAGTATTTGTAGATGACATTTTGGTATATTCAAGATCAGAACAGGACCACGCAAATCACGTACAACAAGTTTTACAGGCTCTTCATGATCGACAATAGTATGCCAAGTTTTCTAAATATGAATTTTGGCTAAAATAAGTAGCATTATTGGGTCATATTGTGTCCAATGAGGGAATAAGGGTTGATTCACAAAAGATAGAGGCTATGAATGATTGGCCAAGAACAACAATACCCACGAAAGTTCGGAGCTTCCTAGGTTTGGCAGGTTATTACAGGAGGTTTGTTGAAGGTTTTTCATCTATTTTTGCACGTCTAACAAAGTTGACACACAAAGCGACAACGTTCCAATGGAATGATGCACGTGAAAGGAGCTTTTAGAAGCGGAAAAACAAGCTAACTTCTACATCTGTGCTAGTATTTCCAGAAGGCACCGAAGGGTATGTAGTGTATTGTGATGCTTCAAGAGTTGGTTGGGGTATGTACTGACACAGCATAGTAGGGTAATTGCTTATTAATCTAGATAGCTACAACCACATGAGAAAAACTATGCAACATATGATCTTGAGCTAGTAGTGGTTGTGTTTGCTTTGAAAATATGGCGCCACTATTTGTATAGGATTCACGTTGACATATATACTGATCATAAGAGCTTACAATACATCATTAAGCAAAAAGACTTAAATTTAAGATAGCGGAGATGGCTAGAGCTAATAAAGGATTACGACATTAATACACTATACCATCCGGGAAGGAAAATGTGATAGCCGATGCTCTGAGTCGTAAGGCAATCATGAATACTAGTGATCAAGCCGTGGTAAGTCATGGAGTGGCTAAGGATGTATGTCAACTAGCCAGTTTTGGAGTTCACCTTCTTTAAACTACAAAGGAAGGGGTTATTGTACATAATGCAGTAGCATCTTCATTGGTAAAGGAGTAGAAAGCAAAACAGTTCAAAGATCCTGTTTTACGATGACTTAAGGACAAGGTGAGGTAGGGTACGATAAAGGGCTTTGACATTACACAAAATGGAGTACTTTATTGTCAAAATAGATTATGTTTACTTGATATTAATGGACTAAGGAAGAGGATAATTGAAGAAGCCCATCATTCCAGATACTCCATTCATCCAAGATCAACTAAGGTGTATCATGACCTGAAGGGAATGTTTTCGTAGGGAGGCATGAAAAAGGACCTTGCAAAATTTGTGGCTCAATGTCCAAATTGCCAACAAGTGAAAGTAGAACATCAAAAGCTAGGAGGTTATATGCAATGTATAGAGCTTCCAACATGGAAGTGGGATAAGATCAATATGGATTTTGTTACCGAGCTACCTAGCTCATTTCAGAAGTTTTACTCCATATGGGTAATAGTTGACAGACTCACAAAGTCAGCATGCTTCTTGCCAGTCAGGAGTGATTATACAGCTGAAGAGTATGCCATGCTGTACCTCAAAGAGATAGTTAGGCTACATAGAGTCCCAATCTCTATTATATCTGACCGAGGAGCACAATTCACTGCAAAGCTTTGGAAGTCCTTCCAAAGGAATTTAGGGACACAAGTGAATTTGAGTACAACCTTCCACCCTAAAAAAGATGGTCAAACAAAATGCCCCATTCAGAAACTTGAAGATATGTTGCGAGCTTGTCCATTGAACTTTAAAGATAGTTGGGTGGACCATTTGCCACTTATTGAATTTGGTTATAACAATAGCTACCACGCGAGTATCAAAATGGCACCTTACGAAGTTTTGTATGGAATAAAATGTTGGTCGTCGATTGGATGGTTTGAAGTGGGTGAAACCCCCTTACTTAGGCCAGATCTAGTACAGCAAGCCATGGAAAAAGTTAAGGTAATACAGCAGCGGATAGAAATAGCCCAAAGTCATCACAAATCATATGCGGATGCTAGAAGGAGAGACTGGAATTCTCTGTAGGGGATTGGGTATTTTTAAAGGTCTCTCCAATGAAAGGGGTAACGAGATTTGGTAAGAAAGGAAAACTGAGCCCACATTACATAAGGCCATATCAGATTATTAAGAGGTTCGGGTAGGTTGCATATGAACTAGAGCTACCCCAAGAGCTTTCAATGTTTCATCCAATTTTTCATATCTCAATGCTTCAAAAATGCATAGGCGACCCATCCTGTATCACTCTTAGTGAAGACATGCTGGTTACAGAAGATCTCACATATGAAGAGGTACCTATTGCTATTCTAGATTGTCAAGTTAAGAAGCTAAGAAAAAAAGAAACAACTTCAGTAAAAGCACTTTGGAAAAACTCACAAGCAGAAGAAATAACAAGGGACACCGAGCATGTTATGGAAGAAAAATACCCTTACTTATTTGAAGCTAAATAGGGAGTCCAACATGCAGAATTGGGGCACTAATAGGTCCGTGTGATTGGATACTTAGTGTGTTGTAAAAAGTTTGTGTAAATAAAGATTTAAACTTGGTTAAGCTATATAATTGTGCTAACATTCGAGGATGAATGTTCCTAAAGGGGGGAGGTTATAACATCCCACATCTTAAGATACTAGCACTATACAAATAAAACACGATATGGCTTTGTTAAATTAGTGCCAATTTTTAAAAGTGCTTGAATCTCAAATTGGAGGGCGATATGTATGTCTAACACTGAAGAGGGTCTAGTGTAAGTAGGTTTTATGTCAAATTCAAGAGATCACAACCCTAAACAAAGTGAGAGAATTGATTTTCTTGTAGGACTTAGGAAGCTAGCAGGTGAGTCACCTACTTGCTTTTCTTACATTTGCTAGCTAAACGAGATGAGGCCCGACGTCGAATTCGTCCAAGTCCGATTCTAAATGAAGTCTGTGTTAAGGGTGTAAATCTAACTCATGTTTTACCATTTTAAATGGGTAATACATACATCCCAAGATCAATTATAAAAGGGCCCAAGTACATCACAACTCATTTGACTAATTGGGCAACCAAGTCCCAACCAATTTGAACCTAATTAGGCCCAAGTGAAAGAGGAAAGGATCTGCACCACAATCTTGCTAAGGTAAGGCTAAAAATTCCTTAGTATCGTGGCAAAATTTTCCCTCTAAAAAGGGTTTAAAACAGCTCCCATAAGTCATTTTCAACTTGAACAAAAAAAATCAGATTTTCCTCCAAGTTTTCTCTCAACTCTTTATTGACTTTGTAAAGCAGCCAAATGAATATTTTAGTGTTCTTAAGGAGGCCCTCAACCTTGAAGGTAAAGGTAAGTGATTATAGTTGTGTGTTTAGTAAGGTTTTTTCATGAAAAACAAGAGACTATGTTGGTTAGGTATATGTTGAAAATTTTGGACAGCATGTATTCCAAGATTGTTATACATTTTTCTTGTTCATTGGAAGCTTTTATCTTTTTGGTTGGATTGATTATGAAGGGATGCCATAGTTATTATTGACTGTTGTTTCTTAAATGATGTATAAAGGATGTTGCACCACATTGATAGTTTGCAAAAGTGAGTTCTTCTAGGATATCGTAATTGTGTTCATAATACAAACTTGTGGGCTAGTAGATGGGAGGTTATTGCCTCACATCCTTAATCCCTTCTTTGGTACTATTATTAGACTATTTTAAAGTTATTTTTATGTATAGATATGTTTTGGACAGTTTTGGTAAAATTGAAATAGCTTTGGAATTGTGGCAAAGGGACGTAACGTTATGCCGCTAATTTTTATGTCACATAGAATTATTATGTGTTGTGCTTTGTGGGCTGTTGTAAGTCTGTTATGGCTTTAGAATAGGCTGCACATGATATGTATTTGAGAATGTGTGTTAGAAAGTACGATTAGGGGCAGAAAGGTTGAAAGAATACACTCGGGTTTATAAATACCCACTTGCTGTCCATATGTTATTTTTTTATTTATGAGATTAGGATGCCATGATGATCTATTGGCTTCTAATGCTAGTTTTATCACCTACTATATTGTAGATAAATATTTGGAGGAAGGGAATGTTATCTCGAGGTAATAGCGAGGTCATACAGCAAGGTACATATGGCTAGTTGATTTCCTATGACTTAGCATGAAATCTAGATTCTTCATTGGCACATAAAGGCATTTACCAACTCCGACACAACTATTAACCATCTCTCTACTCGTTTAGATATTCATATGCTCCCATACGTAGTCACCTTTAAATTTACATACATACGTGGATACCAAGTCATATGGGTTCTTGTTGCTAAATAAAGTTCACGAGTTATTTCATCTCATATGCATTTCATTATTTGTGTAACGTACTCTTCTGATTGTCATATTGTCTTGTATGATTATATATATGTCATATGCTACATATACAGCCCTACAGCTCCGATATTGTGACCACAAAAACAATCACTTCAAGGTAATTGAAAGGTAAATTATATTGCATATTGTTGGGTGGTAATCCGAGGGTTGGAAGAATCACCTAGCCAGGGTCGATCCTATCACGGGGAGTAGCCCGAGGGGTTAACAAAAACCCTAGCCAGGGACGATCCTGATATAGATTTACCACTGATTAGCAAGTCATTGATATTACATGTTGTGCACAGATTATACGGTAAAAGTAAAGGAATAAATAACACATAAAGTACACGATAACACAATATAACTAAAGGTAGTCTCTTAACCTGCACTAATGCATAGTTTCACTTGAGTTGTTACTTCATATGCAGTATTTCCTTCCTTTTGTATTTAATGCACTATCTCATACTGACGTACCTTACGGGGGACCTGTATTTTATTTTCAAGGTACAGGTGCTAGTAGATCTCCCCAGTAAGAGTACAGGATATCCAACTGTTATTACCAAGCTCCATGTTGCTTCAGAGCTTTGTGTGTGATTAGAGCTTATATTTTGATATTGTACAGTTGGTCGAGGCGGGGCCTGTTCTAATGCTTATCATATACTTTTTCTTATCTAGAGGCTTTGTAGACTATGTAAATTAAGCTGTGGTCATGTATCGTACTTTAGATACTGTGGCCCCGACGGGCTAGCCATATACATTTCCTTTTGGCTTGTTATCACTGTCTACTTTCTTAAAAGCATGTTGAAGGTAGAAATCCCTCCTAATATGTATAGAAAGCGCATAGATATAGGTTAGTTCTCCCGGGCCTTATTGGTAACGGGTGCCAGTCCACCTTAATGGGTTTTTGGGTGTGACATATAATGAGCCCAAGTGGTTAGCTTGGGGATAAGCAATAGTCTCTGAGTGCCTATTATGTCTAGGGTATCCTCCCGGGGTGTGACAATAAGGAGGTTAAGGGTTTGGGCGGTGGAAATAACCTCTTACAGAAGTATAGGGTAAGAATGCATAAAGTAGAATATTCTAGTCCAATCCTTCTCCAGACAACAAAAAGATGGAATCTTAATTCTCCAAATCATCATTTACCTTAGGAATTTCAGTCAATAGGAAAATCCTTTATATGCTAACACATTTTGTGTATTTACCACAAGCTTTGAAGTTCGTCCAACAATAATTAATCATATTATCACATCCTCCTCGATAAAAAGTAGGGGGGCTAGTCTATGTTTGATGGTTACAAAGCCATTCTTCTATCAATCTTGTCGATATGGACTAGGGTTTAATTGAATTTAGGGAAACTTTGATATGGCGGGGAAATTTTCAAGACTAAGACTAGGCTAATCTCATTTGGTGAGATAAACCTTAGTGAGAATATTCAGTCCATGTTAGACTTTCATAATTTTTATGATGCCAAATAAAACCAGGTTCAGAACATCGCACTAGGTGAAGCAAAATATGTGAAGTGGAATAAAGGGCATGGACTCATTTCCTAGGATGACCTTATCAAGAGTTGAAATAAGACTCCTACGATAATACACCAATGGCACTAGTCACAAAGGAGTCTCCTATCAGGACTCTTCTAGGAGACAGTATATAAGGTGATTGTTAAGCTAATAAAGAAGCTTTTGCAGTATGAAAATGTAGAATCAGGCGATATGCATTTTCGTGAAGATGAAGTTGAAGAAAAGAATATGTAGAATTAGGTTTTCTTTCAAATGCTACATTGTCCTACTTAGAATTATTTTTTAGCAACAAATGATTGTAAGTTTAGGATTTCTATTGAACAACATAATGACCCGGTGTAATACCCCACAAGTTGTGAGATTGGAAAGAAACCTTCAAACTCAAGTTAAGTTCGCTTCCAACCCTTCAATACAAGCTCATTTATATGTTTGAGGGTCATCATCTCCCCTACATCAAGCCAAGTCTAAAGGAATTCCATTGGCTAAGCTTCTCCCAAGAATCGATAGAAGGGTCAACTTTAAATGGTTATAAATCTTAGCACAAAATGTATTGGGTGGCCCATGACCTATCTAATTGAAGCTCTTTAAGTTATATTTTTAACGCATCCTGTTTCACCTCATTTACAATTAGGATGAAGAAGTTATGACCATTTTCGTAAAGTCCTCCTATGCCATGATGCCTCCATTTTTCTAAGGCAAGCCACATGGGCATCCATACGAGCTGTGCCGCATCTCACTTACCGTGGAGGTGGAATAACATGCAATTTCTTCCCAAAATTATATTCTAAGTGTGGATCACATATTGTAATTTGGTAACTACATACGGACGCTTGTACGACCTGTGAAGCTTCACATAGTCCGTACAACCTTCATTGGAAGCACCATTGTCTCGAAGAAATTTGCTGAAATTTTTCTAAGTGTGGTCTCATGGGCACACTATATGGTTCAGCGACTTCACACGGTCAGTGAGCCCTCCAATATAACCTCGCTTAGATTAGTTTTTCTAATAAATTCTAGGCATGTCTTACGTGCAATTACATGGATCATGTGACCTCATAGGACACACTTTCGTGAAGCCCCCAGTATAGATGACTTTTTGAAAATCTTTTCTAAGTATGGGTTATTCTTTTGCCACTGATAAATTTTTCTAACTGAAGGTTCACGGGTATGAACACAGATTGTGCAATGCCACATAGGTCGTGCACCCAACCTTGAAGTGGTGACGTGCAATTTTTCAACTTATTTCATTAATGGAATTTTCATAAATATGATTTATTCTAATGGTCCTTTGTGACTTCCATTACTTCCTAAAGACATCCTAATGACCTAAACCCTATTCAAAATATTCAGATTCATTCCTCACATTTAGAAACACTCTTAAACCTCTCTCAAGAAACTCTTGTAGATTAAAGACATGGGAATTCAAGGAAATCTTTTTTTCCTTCAAATTTCTCTTGAAAAATTCATTGTCCAAGATATGAGTGTTTGATCCTTGATTCCTTTCAATAAAGGAGTCCCAAACTATTTTCAAGTAACTTTCATGAATTCTTCACTTACTTTAAATTAGCGTTTAAATATTGTGATTCCATAAATTTAAGTAATTTTTGGGGTATACTTATCTATTCATTTTAAGTTGATTTAAGCTATATTATAAGGGTTTTACATTGCATTGATGAAGTTATGAGTATACATGTCCTTTTAAACTTTTTTATGTATGGGTTTTCCATATAATGTCTTAAAGGTGAATTTTATTTATGATTTTACTTTAATCTTATAATGTAATGTTGAATTAAATTTTTATCTATATTACCCATGCCTTTCACATGACATACATGACATATGTAGTCATGTACATGACACGTTACGAAAACTATGAAGCGTGTTAAGCCCGATTATGTTTTATGATATGATTTTGATATGATATTGGTTATGACAAGAATGTGATAACAGATATGTCTAAGATTATGGCTCATTGAGCAAATTATGGGTGTTTACAATCACTATGTTAAGGGAGCATTGATTTAGGTTTGAGTCGGAGTAGGCTACTCATCTCTCAAAAAGGTACTCTAAGGAGCTATCCCTATGTATAAAAAGCATGTCATGAAGAATGTTTTGACTTCAAACCTATTATGCATGATTATGAAGAATGTGATTTGGCCTTTAAGCGTTAGAATGCATATAACGATTTCAAAAGTCTTATGCCTCTTTTTTAAGCATGCATACGTATTCTAGTGGGATAAGAACCTAGCACCAATGAATTGGATGTCGGCATGGACCATCCCTAAGGGTTCATACTCCTATCGTTGATCTATGTGCCTAACATAGGATTTTGTTTATGCCCCAAGAGGGAAAGTATGTTAAGGATGTACCTTTGGCAAATAACTCACTTTTTATCGTTGTGGAGGAGACAACGTGGTTCCAAGGCATAACTCACTTGGTCTCATGTCAGTTACGGTCCCATCCTTAATATATATGAACTATTTTTGCATTCATGCATCATACTCATCATGGCATATTGATATACTACTTTCTTGTTGTATGATTCTTTCTATATTACGTGCCCTTGTCATCCTACATTGCATAGAGGTTGGTAAGTCATATGCATAGCATCCCTTATACTTAGTACATTCAAATGCACTAATACATACTTTTATCTACATGATCTCACCATGTAGGGACCAAGGACTACGTTCATCTACCATACGGTGTTTAGCTTAGATCTCTAATTTTGCTTGTTGTAACGAGTCCTATCATCAACGGACAATCCGCCATATCCTCTACTCTACCTATGATGTTTTACCTATTTTACTTATTTTGAGTGTGAGCCCTGGGTATGTCTTGGCCTCTGTCCTATCTTACGAATAAAGACATTGTTGGACACCTTGTAAACCTCTTTATGTTTATGTGCTAAGTGATGTATTTGGAGGATTATGTTTTGTATATGGCTATACCATTATGTTGATTATGAGATTATATTATGGATTTATGTTATACTACGGAAAATCCTAAGTCTCATATTGCCCCTATAGAGTGAGTTACACTTACCCGCCCCTTAGTTCTTTTGTGTTATGTGCTATATGAATCCATATTAATCCTTATCCCTATGATTTCCCCATAGAGTTAGTCCTACTTTCCCATCCCTTAGAACTATGTGTTTGCTATTCTCATACGCTTTCGAATTGATGATGTGTGAATGGATACAACGAGCCTTGTTTGGGGACTCTCGAGTTCCCATTCGCCATGTCACTATTAGGCCCTATGTCTGGGTCATGACAAGCTTGGTATCAGAGCATAGGTTTGTAAATGATCCTTGCAGTCCAACATGCCACATCAAGTAGAGTCTTATTCATAGGTGTGAAGTGCACCATGCCTATGAGTAGGAGGCTATAGTAACATTCTAGTAATTGTCTCACTTTTTCATACCTTATGTCGTACTGTGGTTCGTATGTTTAGTTTCTTGATCTTAATCGCATCTTTGCCCCATTACAAAAGATGCCTCGAGAAAGAGCTTGCGGATCAGTTCCGGCTAATAAGGATCAACCACTTTAAGGGCCTAGGGATGAGCCTATCTCAAATAGTGAATTTTGTATCGCCTTTGTTATGCTTGTCTAAGAGGTGACCATGCAGAGTAGGTAGCCTAACCTCCCTTGGGATCCTTCTCCGGCTTCTAGAGTGACGGATTTTACCCAGATGAACCCTCTAGAGTTCTTTGGATCAAAAGCTGATGAGGATGTTCAGGAGTTCTTAGTGAGCTCACCAAGGTGTTGAATGTTATGGGTGTCACTTCTGATGAGAAAGCTGAACTGGCTGCCTATCAGTTGAAGGATGTTGCCCAAGTGTGGTACAGTTAGTAGTCTATGGAGAGAGTTTGTGGTAATGATGTTAATTGAGAAGAGTTCAAGCTTGCCTTTTTGGATCTCTTGTTCCCACTTGAGCTTAGGGAAGCGAAGATGACTGGATTTATCAACCTTAAGATGGGTAATATGAGTGTGAGGGATTATGCCCTTAGGTTCACTAAGCTCTCCAAGTATTCTCCGACACTTGCGACTACCTCTCATACAAGGACGCATAAGTTCATTTTTGGTATCTCTGACTTGCTTGTGAAAAAATGCCATATGACCATGCTCATTCGAGATATGGATATCTCTAGACACATGTTATATGCTGAGCAAATTGAAGGGGAGAAATTCTAGGAGAGAACATTGAATAATCGTAAGAGGGCCTACTTTGATGGTGGATTCTCCGGCTCTTAGGGTGGTGGTTTTGGTCACTTCCAATAGGGCCAAGGTTCTAATGCTCGGGTTGCTAATCCTATAGTGCTTGCTCTTAGGGAAATGGTTAGTGATGGGACATTTCCTCCATGATGTGACAAATGCGGAAGAAATTACCTTGAAAGGTGCTTGTGGGGTTCGGATGGTTGCTTTGGTTTTGGGGAAATGGGGCACAAGCATGTTGATTGTACAAAGGCACCAAAGAAAGGCCAAGTGAATCAAGGTACTCAAGGTCAACCTAGAGCTCCTCAACAAGTTTCTCCAATAAACAACGGTTTTATACTCTTTATGCCCGTCAGGAGGTTGATGAGGCTCTAGTGTTGTGATCCTTATGCCAAAAATCTTTGATTTTGATGGTTTTACTTTGCTTGAACTGGGACTTTTTCTTTTGTAACTCCTTTGGTTGCTGTTAAGTTTAGTTTGAGTCCTCAAATCTTGAGAGACCCCATTTTAGTTTATACTCCCATGGGTGAATTTATTGTTGCTCATAGGGTTTACTATGGTTGTCCTATTTCTGTGTTGCATAATGTCTTCAGGTGTGATTTGGTGGAACTTGCGATGTTTGATTTTGATATAATTCTTGTGATGGATTAGTTGCACGCATCGTATCCCTCTATATATTATAGAACACGATATGTTAAGTTCCAACCTCCCAATGAGACCATTCTTGAATGGAAGGGTAGTGACTCCGCTATTAAGGGTCAATTTATTTCCTACCTTAAGTCCTAAAAGATAATCTCCAAGGGGTGTATTTATCATATTGTGAGACTGAGGATGTGGAGTTTGAACCACCTACTTTTGAGATGATTCTTGTGCTAAATGAGTTTCGATATGTGTTTCCCAAGGGCCTACCTAGTAATCCTCCCAGAAGGGAAGTAGACTTTGGCTTAGACCTTCTCCTGGATACTTAACCTGTCCTCATTCCTCCTTATCATATGGCACTGGCTGAATTGAAGGAGTTGAAGAATCAGTTGAAAGATTTGCTGGAGAAAGACTTCATTAGACCATGTATATCGTCGTGGGGTGCTTCGGGGCTATTTGTAAGGAAGAAAGGTGGATCTCTTAGGATGTTCTTTGATTATAGGCAATTGAATAAGGTGATCATCAAGAATATGTATACGTTTTCCTATAACCCATGGCCTATAATCAATGACTTGTTCGACCAACTTCAAGGGGCTACTCATTTCTCAAAGATTGACCTTTGTTCTAGGTAACATCAGTTTAAACATAGAGAGTGTGATATTCCCAAGATGGCTTTTTGGACTAGGTACGGGCACTCCGAACTTTTGGTGATGTCGTTTGATTTAACCAATGCTCCAGTAGTGTTTATGGATCTCATGAATCGAGTGTTGAAGCCATTGCTTAATAGTTATACAGTTGTCTTCATTGATGATATTATCATTTGTTCTCAGAGTGAGCAGGAGCATGTATCATTTTAGGTTTGTACTTCAAACCTTTAGAGAGAAGAAGTTATATCCCAAGTTTAGAAAATGTGAGTTTTGGTTAGGTGAGATGGCTTTTCTCAATCATGTGGTCTCAGGTGATGGCACTAAGGTTGACCTAAAGAAGGCCAAGGCCGTGAAGAATTTGCCTAAACCACTGACCCCTTCGGATATTCGAAGTTTTTAAGGGTTGGTCGGCTATTATAGGAGGGTCCTTCAAAAGTTCTCATCTATTGCATTTCCATTGACTATGTTTACCCAAAAGGACGTTAAGTTTGTGTGGTTGGATGAATGCAAGAAGAGTTTTCAATCTTTGAAGGATCGGCTTACATCGGCTCTTGTTTTAAACTTACCAAATGTCTTGGATGGGTTCATGGTATTTTGTGATGCTTCTCGAATTGGGTTGGATTAATACTTATGCAACATGGTAATGTGATAGTTTATGCATCAAGGCAATTGAAGGTGCATGATCGTAATTACCCTACTCATGATCTTGAGTTAGCGGCAGTGGTATTTGCCTTGAAGATTTGGAGGAACTATTTATATGGCATGCATGTTGATGTTTTCATCGATCACAAGAGATTGCACTACATGTTCACTCAAAAGGATCTTAACTTGAGGCAAAGAATATGGTTGGAACTCCTAAAGGACTATGACATAAGTGTTCAATATCATCCTGGCAAGGCAAATGTGGTAGCAGATGCTCTTAGTAGGCTTTCTATGGGGAGTGTGGCTCATGTTGTTGAGGAGAAAAAGAAGTTGGCAAGGGATGTTCACCATTTGGCTAGATTAGCTATTAGGTTGGCAGATTCTAATAGTAGTGGTACTTATGTTCAAAACAGGGCCGAATCTTCGATGGTTATTGATGTAAAGGCTAAGAAACACCTAGACCCATCATTGGTTGAATAGAAGAAATTTGTTGCCAAGAAGAAGATTTAGGTGTTCTCCCAAGGCGGAGATGTTGTGCTTCAGTATCAAGGTCGACTATATGTTCTGGATGTGGATGGTCTTAGGACGGTGATCATGAGTGAAGTTGACAACACTCATTATACTATTCATCCGAGATCAACTAAGATGTACCGAGATTTTAGGGAAGTGTATTGGTGGCATGGTATGAAGAAGGATATAGCCAAGTTTGTATCTGATTGCCCAAATTGTCAACAAGTGAAGGTGGAGCACCAGAGGCTCAGTGGGTTGGCTCAAGATATTGAAATTCCTAGTTGGAAGTGGGAAGACGTGAACACGGACTTTGTGGTTGGTTTGCGTTGGACCCAAAGATAATTTGACTCTATTTGGGTTATCGCTGAATAGATGACTAAGTCGGCTCATTTTCTACCTGTTAAGACTACTTTTGGTACTGAGGATTATGTAAGGTTGTACATCTAAAAGTTGGTGAGGTTGGATGGTGTGCCTAGGTCTATCATATCAGATTAGGGTACCCAATTTACTTCTTACTTTTAGAGGTAGTTTCAAAGGGGATTTGGTACTAAGGTGAAGTTAAAAACCGTCTTTCATCCACAAACTGATGGGAAATATGGCCTCGCAAAGCCACTGATTTAAGCCAAAACTTATATTCGAGAACACTTTGCATACAACTCATGGTCTCTAGGTGTCTGAAGGACATCTCTAAGGTGATTGACATGCTCTTCCTAATCTCTAGAATACACCAAAATATCATCGATGAACACGATCACAAATATGTCAAGATATTGTCTGAACACCCTATTTATTAAGTCTATGAAGTCTAAAGGTGCATTTGACAACATAAAAGGCATGACCAGTCACTCAAATTTGCTATATCTAGTCCTAAAGGCTATCTTTAGGATATCATATTCTCTCACCTTTAACTGATGGTAATCAAATCTGATATCTATCCTTGAGAAGCAAGAGGCACCTGGAAGTTGGTCAAACAAATTATTTATCCTGGGGAGAGGATATATGTTCTTTATAGTGACCTTGTCAGTTGCCTATAATCAATGCACATTTTGAGAGACCCATATTTCTTTAGCACGAATAGGATAGGAGCACCGCGCGGAGAAACAATCAGCCTAATAAATCCCTTCTCTAGTAAATCACTGCTCTTTCAACTCTTTCAACTCAGTGAGAGCCATCCTATAAAGTAGAATTGATATAGTTTGGGTATCCGGGTGAACGTTAATCCCTAAGACAATCTCCCTATCAGGAGGGACTCCAGCCAGATAGTCAGTAAATACTTGAGGAAATTCATTCACAATAGGGAATGACTCTAGAGTAGGACACTCAACATTATTAGATTTAACTCACACGAGGTGATAGAAACAACCTTTGGAAATTAGCTTTCTAGTGCTAAGGTAGGAAATAATCCTTCCCTTAGGTATAACATAATCATCCTTTCACTCTAAAACTAGTTCATTTAAGAATTGGAACTTAACGCTTCGAGCTCTATAATAAATGGAGGCATAAGAAGAGTGAAGCCAATCTATGCCAAGCATCAGATCAAAATCAATCATCTCTAACTCAATCAGATCAACAAATGTATCCATATGATGGATGGGCACTACACAATCTTTATAGATTCTCGTAGCTGGAATAGACTCACTCACTGATGTAGAAACATCGAATGGTTCATGAACACTCTCACGAGTTCTATCAAGTCTATAACTACATAAGAAGTTACAAATGACAATGTGACACCAGGATCCATGAAAACGTAATAATCAAGAGTAAAGACATGAATCATAACCATCATAACAACACAGGACTTCTCCTTATCTTGGCTACTACACATGGCATACAAATGATTTGTAGCTCCATTTGTGCCTGATATGGAACCATTCTGAGTTCCTCTAGCAGGTGGAGCCAATGCAGAAGATTGATCCTGACACTCTCTCTGATAATAACACACTTGTCCACACTTGAAACATTTATTACTCCCCTTAAGACATCTACCCAAGTGTAATTTGCTACACTTACCACATGGTGGCTTACCTTACGAACCCTGAGCAACACTAGCTTATCTCTGAGATTCCTGGGCTCCAAAATTCTAAGAACTCTGATCATTCCTTTTTCAGGGTGCAGGTGTACTCGCAGATGTAGGTTCTGGCCCTGATCGAGATCTGTTACCATTCCTATTCTCCCTATTTCCAACCTTATGGCCGGACTTTTTATTTCTGAACTATTCCCTATCATGTTGTCTCTCCTCATCAGCTTGTTGTACATAAGTGGTCAACCTTCCGATGTCCATACCGGTCACTAGCATAGATCTCTTTCCATCTTTCTTTAGACCTTTGTTTATCCCATCAACACACACCTATTCTACCCTCATATTAGTAAACACGTCAGGAGCATAACAAGATAACTGGGTGAACTTAAGACCATACTCTTGCACTATCATAGAGCCCTATTTTAGATTACAAAAATCTTATACCTTTGCCTTCTTCCATTCTTTTACAAAGAAATTCCCTAAGAATGCTTCCTAGGGCACTGCCTAAGTTAGCAATAGGGCTTTCTCTCCTCTAGCCTTCTTCCATTGATCAAACCATAGCCTTGCGATACCTTTGAGCTTATAGACAACCAGTTCAAATCTATCAATATTAGCCATATGCATCACTTGAAACACCTTCTGAAGCTCATCTACTGAGTTCTAAGGATCCTCATTAGATGCTGACCATGTGAACTCAGGTCGATTCATCTTCAAGATTTCACAGACTCTAGATGTTACTTGTGTATCTTGTCTACACACTCCTTGCCTCGTAATAGGTGTTGTGATAGCCTGTGGTAGAGTTTGGATAGCCTGGTGAAGCTCAGCATTAGAAATTTCAGCCTGTTGGGGCTACTCAGTTGGGATAGCTGGATCTACGGGTTCATCATACCCCTGGGGCTTAGATAGGTTAAAAGTATGTCTGGCAGGACGCCTTCTTCCTCTGACAGCTATTCTTAGAGGCATGATCATAACATCGCAAAACATAGAACACAAATTAAAAGAGAGGTTCATAGAGTTTTAAACAAATCAGATCTTGAAAGAAGTGTAACCATTCTAATGTCCTATAACATCCCTATAATGGATATGGTGCACTTCACACCAACAATAGTACTCTACTAAACACGGCTTCATATGCTTGCTAGGACACATGAACTCTGTACTCTGATACCATGTTTGTCATGCCCTGTGAGGATACCCTAGATGTAGTTGACACCCAGAGACTATTGCTAGACGCCAAGCAACCCACTTGGCCTCATCACATTCATTCATTCATCATGACTAATCAATTAGCAGAAGACTAAAGATAATAATGGCCAACCTAAGACTCAAAAGCAGATAAATATAAATAGGCTAGTCTTAAAGAAACTAGCTCAACATAATTTTCAATCAACAACTCGACTCTAGTCTATGATGCCTCTATCACTATCAATCGCTTCCAACCAAAGACCCATGGCTACCTCAACTCAAAAGTAAAGCTAGTCTAATTTTTACTCTAGTATCTAGATGAAAATAAATTAAGATACTTCGAAGTAAGGGACGCTCACCAACTCAGCCGACTGCAAAAGATCCTCAGTGGTGCGCCTATTAACGATCTCTAGTACCTGCCTCTACATAATAAAATGATGTAGTCTAAATGCGTTAGTACATGGAATGTTCTAGTATGTGAAATGTTTAAACAAAATTGACACAAGTAGAATAATATAGAAATAACATCAACTCAGAAGATAGTCACTTAGAATGTCAATTGTCTATCTAAAGTAAGAATAAAGAGTAGACAAATAACCCACCAATACCAATCAAACATCGTCAATCAACTCAAAATCTAAGTACTATCAGTATGGGACCTATCTGGAAGTTTTTCTTATCTAACAATAATCACTTATAATCTAGTGATTGTACAACAATCCAGTTGATGTTGCCACGTTCATTCCATACTTGCCAGGTAGTGAATGAATAAGATCCAATAGGGATCTAGTTTCTCAAGTCCTTTATTACTTTAAGGGACTTTAACTCTCAATTGGGTACCTCAATCTAATTGTTTAATCGTCACCTATGCTTGGCGATGTAGTTCATGAGGGCGAGTTGAATTTACTCTTACTCATTTTGGGGCTCGATACTTCTCCCAAGACTCAATGGTCATAAGACTCTTCATCTCAATTAGTTTCTTAGAGACTCTTATCAACTTAATTAGTCTCATTGAGACTTTCATCATCTCATTAATGCAAATTCAATTGGAGTTTCATCTATTTTCTCAATCATCTCATCAATTCAGTTCTCATATAATAACTAAACGACTCAGATCAATAATTAAGAGGAAGTCAATTAGACAATTCTCGATAATTCAATTATGGATACTCATAGGACCATCAATGTAACGACCCAAGCCTAGGGCCTAGATGTGACTGGTGAAGGGGAAACCCAAAGGAACCCTAGACAAGCCTCATAGCATATCATTACACATCCTCGGTCACAGAAACAATTAAATGACATTTGAAGAATGGAAATAAGGACGAGAGGGACTAAGAGAGAACTTGTCGTAATATAGAGTCAAGAGATAAATAAATCAACTCATAGCATAAATACATAGCTTTGTCCAACAACACCTCTAGTACATAGATAATGGCGGGGGCATAGACATGTAATCGGGCTCAACCTTATAGTCATAAGTATACGATGAAGTAAAGAGAATCTTAACACGTAGCATAACAGAATAGTCCTTGTCCCCAGAATGAAGGACTCACCAAAGGCTAACATGAACAGTCCATCTAGCCACAAGAAGAATCAATAGGATCTTTGGTCCCAAAATGGTGATGTCATGTAGGCAAGAGTATGCGTTAGTACATTGGAATGTACTAAATATGTGAGATGCAATGCAACAAAAGATAAACATCATAATACAAAATGCGTAACAATTGGCAATACGCATAATGTATAACAATATGACATGTATGATCAATGCATAAGTAAAAATATACTTAAGCAACTCATGCTCATATAATATATCATATATGAAGAAGAGACCAAACTAGCTTTCCAACCTTGGTTGGTTGATGATGGTCATACCCCAATCATCCTAGGTGGTGAAGTACAAACCCCTCATGTAGTTGATGATGGTCACACCCCAACCATCCTAGGTGGAAAAGTATAAACCCCTCACATGGGTAATGTTGGTCACACCCCAATCATCCTAGGTAGAGAAGTGTAAACTCACATGATTGAAGTTGGTTACACCCCAATCATCCTTGGTGGCGAGGTATAAACCCCTCATATGCTTACCAGGGCTCTTATCCCCTGAATTAGGCATAGTCTAGTGCAACACTTTATATTGGATTCATCATAATCTCTAATGCAATACCTCATGTAGGAATAATCAGGTGTATAAGCTTATTTCATCATCATAACATCATTTATATCATATCTCATGCCTTGGACCTTCAATTTCTCAAGAAAACACAACCTGACATTTTATCAAACACCTTGGGTGTGTGTAATGGGGGCAAAAGTGCATGCAATTTAGAAATAAAATCATGTAGGAATATCAGTGGTAAAACCTTTAATCAATACCTTGGGACACACCTAAGACATTCATAATAAAATCCCTCATCAATTCAAACATTAGATGAAAGATTTGAAGCTCAAAACATGCTAAAACAACCATACTTTCAGGAACTTAAATGACTGTGCAGTAAATTTCTCAAAATGCTAATTTAAAGGGTTGCTAGCTGGTAGGTCATGGGTCACCTAATTCTTTGTGTGCTAAGAGATATAATCCTTCAAAGTGGACCCTCCTAAATAGCATATTTTGCTATTTTTGGATTTGGTACGATTTTCCCAAAATTCGGGTTAGACCCATTTTCCCACTCAATTTGACCCCCTAAATAAGAATATAAAGTCGGGTTTTAAAAATAACAAATAAATTTTTAGATATATGAAAAACAATATTCCTGGCACTTCCGAGGCACGTTTTTGGGCACTTCTTTTTTTTTTGGGGGGGAGGGGGTCGCTTCAATCAAGCTCTGTCAACTCATCGTCATGCTCACGTCACAATCACAATCAAAATTCTCAAATCAAGGCTCTAGACTCAATTCTTAGGTTTATTCATGCTTTCTTTTGCAAAGTCACATATAGGGTTTTATGAAAATAACTCTTGTAAAAACTTTGAATGAGTAAATCAAGTTTATGATGATCATCGACATAATACATGTAGTGTATATATCTACATAATTTACAAGAAAGTATTCAAGAAATATATATGTAGATTCATTATACTCTCAACTCCTCTATTACCATCATTGGAGCATATGGAAAGACAATTCCATGTTTAATTTAGCCTTGCATACCTGGTATGAAACTTTGACAATCAACCTCATAAGAACTCTTCTTAATCTCTTGAATTCTCATTCCTTTTCTCTTCTCTTTAGCCTTACTCTTTGTTAGAACATAGAAAGGAGTTAAGAATGGAGATAAAACCCTTTTATCTCTCAAAACAACCCATTTAGATTGCGTTTTAAGTATAGGAAAGGCTGGGAAAAGTTTGGAATGCCCCTCATAAAATTAATAAAATCTTCTCCTCGGGGAGTCCTTGTCCGCGACGCAGACTGAATCACTTTGAGGGGATTTTCACCAAATATTTTAAGATCATGTTTTTTAATAACATAGAAAATTATTGGGACCATATCAAGGTATGAATCCATGACAAGTCCGTGATGCGAACATGTCATGCACTGTTACTGGAATGCATTTTTGCATTGAAAAATTATCTTTTGATCTGATTTCTCTAATAATCAACCAAGACCATTTTTCCGTCTAATATTTCAAGCCATCACATTTTCAGCATCGGATTTTCCATTAGAGTTTAGGAAGACGCATTGTGCGTACATCTCTCGTCTAGGGGTATTTCGATAATTTTACCGGGTGGTACATATATATAAGCCTTGTCGATGTAGCCTAGAGTTTAAATAATTTTAGGCAAATTCCAGTAAGGCATGGCAAACCTTAGTGAGAATATCGACTATATAAGAAAGCCTTACACCATAGTAACATGTTTTAAAATCATGTGGATTTTGGCCCGAAGCAAATAATATCACTAGTTGTTTGGGTCGTTATATGCTTCCTTCCTAACAAAATGTCCCTCACTACACTTTAAGTTTCATCCTTGAGTCATAATCGTAGACAATGAGTGATGTCATCACTTGAGCGTTGCAATTATTGCTCATGTCTTACTCATTCAACATCTATAAATTCAATAAGCTTTGGAGCTTATTGCTTTATGCTCAGTCGAATGATCAAGAATAGAATAAATGAGTAAGTTCTTAAAAGTTTTTGTAGCCTCTCAATTATATATGTGATCATTAACAAACCCTATTTCTCTTATACTACTTATGAACTGATATGTTCGTAGAAGCGAAAGGTAAGATATAGATTAATTCATTAAGTGGAAAGTTAAAATAAAGGAATTGATAATTTCATTAAAAAAATCATATGAGGCCTCAGTCGGAATTTTACAAAATAAAATTTGACATGAATACGGTATCTATGGATTTTCTAAGAAACACATGAGACAAGACCATCACTATATCCAAAAATATACAAACTGTCACTTCATAAGAAAAAGGGCTTTAATGATAACTAGGGTTCATCACAAGCCAATGGAATGAGCAGAGTACCTGCAAGGATCAGTACTGCCATGAGAGACCATACATGCATCACACAATGATGCAGTACATTGACAAAATAGAATTGAGTACATATGAAACAGTACTCACATGATAAGGTGAGCCCAAATATAAAATAGTCTGGTGCTTGTAGTATCATTATTTTCACTTGTCTTGGCTTAACAAAACAAGTTACCTAATACAATCTATGCTCATATGGCCCCTTTAACTAATAAAAGATTGGCTCCCATATTAGCCAACATTATTTCTCCTAAGCAATCTGTTTTTCTAAAAGGAAGAAGCATATCTAAGAATATAATGTTGGGGATAACTCATGGCATAAAGAAGTCCAATGAAGGGGACAATGTGGTAATTAAACTTGACATGGCCAAATCCTATGATAGGATTTCATGTTCTTTCATTTGTCTTGTAATGAGAAGATTTGGTTTTGGAGAAATGTTCATAGATATGGTATAGAGAATCATGAGCAACAATTAGTACTCTATTATTATCAATGGCACTAGGCATGGATTCTTTCACTAAACCAGGGGACTGAAAAAAGGGGATCTCCTCTCCCTTTCTCCTTTTATTTTAGAAGCTGAGGTCTTATCAAGAAGTCTCAATGCACTCTACTTTCACAGCTTGTACAAAGGTGCTTAATATGGAGACAAGAGGACCACAATTAAATCACTTAAGCTTTGCAGATGATGTTATCATTTTTAGTTCAACTGATAGGTATTCTTTGCAACATATCATGAACACTTTGACATCCTCTGAGAAAGTGTCAGACCAGCTAGGAAAGAAAGATAAAAGCCATTTTATATTCACTATCTATACTCATCAACAAGTGATTGACCTGTTAGTTGAAGTTACTAGCTTTTGTCTAATGAATAGCCCCATCAGTTACCTTGGTTGCCCATTATACACTGGTGGACAGAGAATCATTTACTAGTCAAAATTGGTGCATAAAATTCTTAAAAAGATTAGTGGTTGGAATTTTGAAAGCCTTAGTTTTGGAGGCAAAGCAACACTAATTAAACATGTTCTTCTTTCCATTCCAATTCATACACTATCGGCAATTCCCCCTTCCAAGACTACTCTTAATAATATTAAGAGAATGATGGTAGATTTTTTCTGGGGGTGGGATAAAGATAGAAAGAAATAGCATTGGGTTTCGTGGGAAACTCTTAATTTTCCACTGTTTGAAGAGGGGTAGGAATGAGAAACCTATCTGGTATTTGTAGTACATTCCAATATAAGTAATGGTAGAAATATAGAACTGATGATTCCCTTTGGAGTCAGTTCTTAAGAGCCAAATACTATCAAAGGGCTAATCCAGTTGCAAAAAAATGGAACACGGGTCAGTCATTGGTCAAGAAGTACCTGACTAGCAACAAAAGAAAAGTGGAGAAACTAGTCACACGGATGATACATTCAGGTTCTTGCTCTTTTTTGTGGGATGATTGGTTGGGCATAGGACCAATTGCTGCATATTATGAGGATAGTTACAGGCTCAACAACATTAGATTATCGCATTTCTTATCTGCTAGTCAATGGAATGAAGCTAGATTGAGACACTATGCTCCATCTTTCCTAATTCCTATGATCTTGGAGACTAAGATCCACTTTAATGCAAATCTCCCTGACAAAGCTATATGGCAGTTGTGTGAGAATTGTACACTTACAACCTCTTGTGCCTGGGAATATAATAAGACAGAAGAAACAAAAAACTTATATTGACCTAATGGCTTAGCATAGATATATACCATTTAAGGTATCATTCCTGGTATAGTGGGCATTGAGCAATAAACTTCCTACTAATGATACAATTAGAAATTTTGGAGTTGAACCTGTGGAGTGCTCTTGCTGCAGAAGACCTGGACTTGACAACATTAATCATATTTTTGTTAGTAGTACAATTGCAAATTACATTTGGAAAAGTTTTGCAGGCTTTATAAACAATCAGGTTCAATTGAGGAATGTATTAGTTAACTGGTGGCATTTGAAGACTAACAAGTCAGTTCATAAAATGTTCAACCAGCTTCTCCCTGTTTTCGTTTATTGGAACTTGTGGAAAAATAGGTGTTCAACAAAATATGGGGGCGAGAGATCAAGTAGTACAAGAGTGAAATACCATGTGTTTATGAACATAACTCACATGCTCATATCTAGTTTTCCTCATCTTTCTTGTCCTAAAATCTGGACTAAGTTGGCCGTGATGGTGGAAAGATGCACACATGAAATGAGGATACTTCCACTAAGCTGGAAACCACCAGATTTTGCAACTTTGAAGTTGAATACAGATGGCAGTGCTCTCTCAAATCCAAATAGGATAGGTGGAGGTGGCATACTTAGTAATTAGCAATGTGACATGATATTTTTGTACTCAATTCCTATCGGGTTTGGTTTGAACAACAAAGCTGCACATCAAGAAGCCATCTATGGCATTAGGTGGTGTTTGCAATTTTGCTACAGACATATGGAATTAGAAGTGGACTCAAAACTGATTATCACCTGGACCAAACATAATACACAAGTCCCTCGGCAACTATTCCAGTATATCCAGGAGCTAAAACACCTCAGTTCGCAACTCAACAGTTTCTAGTTTCACCATGTGTATAGGGAAGAAAATACTTCATCAGAATTGTTAGCCAAATGGAGTCATACATTAGAAGAACTTCAACATTTCTATGTATACCAACATCTACCCTTATCAGTAAAAGGATCGTACTTAATGGAGAAAATGTGTATGATCAACTTTGGAAGACGCAAGCTGAAAAGGATTAAAGTACCACCATGATCAAAGTAATAATGCAAATATGCAGATTCTTCTTCCCAACAATTACACATCTCTTCCTTTAATCTTTTTAGAATGTAAAGGGAGAGTCTGCCTAATTTCATGCATTCCTAGATCGTCTTGAGAGGAGTCCTCTCACAGGATTTTTGGTTTGTGATTTTCTAGTAACGGAGATGAGTGAATTATTTTAGTAAAACAAGTCGCTTAAGAACCACCATAGGTCGGAGCTAAGGTTTATGCCCTCATCCTTATACAACTCTATTTTCGATTCTATAATAAGGCTTGGGGTTGTTCTGCTCAACCCTTGACTATCCAAAGGGGTGAGGACCCTTTGGCATAGGTCTGTTCCCATTAAAAAAATTATCTTACTTTGAGGGTCATACCGTGTCATGACTCAAAATCCGGGTGTGATGGCACTCGCCTAAGCTACCAAGGTGACTCAGGCCAAACCTAAATAACTAATTGACATACAAAAGAAATAGATAAAATAATCTAATAAGATAGATAAGCATAGGAAATTAAACGCTACAACCATCCCAGAGCTGGTGTCACTATACAAGCCTCTAATAATTAGAATGCTCAAATCAAAATACAACAATCAATTTCTAGTCCTCCAATAGAATGAACCATAAAGTAGAATCCTTGAAGTCCTATTGAAGGTTCATGAAGCTACCTTTGAAAAGACCCAAAATCTCGATCAATGCTAGTAAGAACAATGGGGCTCACAACCTACAAAAATGTAGCAAGAGGTAAGCATCAAAAAACAAGGTACTCAACAAATGAAACTATTCTACAGTAAGGAACTTAAGAATACAAGTACTCGTATCCACCCAAATACATGCCGCCGAACTATATACCTGTACTCAGAAAAGTCCCAACATTACAATATAGAGATCACACAATATAAATATACTCATTACATGGCATCATATCTCAAATATTCAACTGATACTCCATTCAAATGATACAATAGATATCCAATATTGTAAACAATATATATAATAATACCCAAGAAGGAATGATATGAGATAGAGTGAACGCCATTATGTAAACAATATGATGCAATATGAAATAATCATGATGCATATCTTTCCTACAATACACATCCACCAGTTATATCTTTGTTAGGACATAACCCATGGGGTCCATGGAAGGACTATGTATCCATGAACTTTGCTGATAAAGACCTCGGGAAATGCTCACCCGACCGAAAATAACCTTGGCCACAAAATAATCAGCCAGCATATTTCCTCAGCTTGGCGGCAAAAACCTCGGCTAATCATCAATAGGTAGAGATCTCAGCCACCACTCTACATGTTACCTTGCTCAACTTTCAGATGTGGCCATCCTAAGTATAATGAATGAATAATAGTGGATGCAAGTACACAATCTCAATTTCAACACAATTTTCAATATTATAATGATCTCAATATCATCAGTGTCTCAACATCATGAAAATCCAAATACAGGGAACATGTCAAAATCAATGTCAAATAGTTCACAAGGTCATATTTATTATTAATCCACAATTAATTCACACATCAAGATTTCACTACAAACAATTACTCAATCCTAAATCTCATGATCAAAGCCTAAGATGATACAATTCTACTGTAAAGCACTCAATTCTACACTCAAGGAGCATAAAAGGTTCAATTATATATTCAAATATATATAATTCATGCCTTAGAAGAAGTCCCAAATCAAGAAAAATTCATGGCTTTTCCCCTTCCACGATAATCTAGATCACTACAATCTATTCAAATATAGCATCACAACCACATGATAAATGTAATGACTCTAAAATCTATCAATTCACATAAAAAGGGAAAATGCTAAATAACTCCATGCCAAAAAAAGTAATCAGAATTTGAAAATTAATACATCTATCATGTCCCAAGCCTAAGGCCTAGACGTGACATGGCGAATGGGAAGTTCAAAGATAACCTAACTAAGCCTCTTAGTATATCTTGTACACATCCTTTGCTGCGGAAATAAAAATAAACATCAACAAGTGCCAAGTATGAGAAGGGAAGTGGGACTAAGGGAAGTATTTCATAAACATTGAAACATAAGAAGATTCAAGATCAAAGCATATACAAACTTAGTACCCAACGACACCTCTACTTTAGAACAGAACGGGGGCCAAGACCAAGCTCACTCTCATGATAACAAGTGTTCAACGTAAAAGAAGTCTCAACATAGCATGAGTAATAAAGATATTGTCCTTAAAGTGTTCTACGAATTACCAAACTACCCACGTGGAGGAGGATGATCAAAAGGAGCTCCGGTCCCTATATGGTAATATCTAGTAGGCATAGAATATGTGTTAGTACGTTTGAATGTACTAAGTATGTGGGGTGGAATGTAACAAAGACAGAAGGCAATATTTTCAAAATGTGCAGTCCTAAGAAATGTATATATGATCTCAATATGACATACATGATAAATACATGTAAATAAACATGCTTGTAAATCATTTAAGTTGCATAATATATCATACATATATGGGAAGAGACCTCAACCAACATGGACCAAGTAGCTACAACTTGAAATCCAAGGCATGACAACCTCTTGGTACAGGTGTTTGGGCGTGACACTCCCCAAAAAAGTGTGGTCTACTTGCCAAGGAAAATCAAACATGATAACATGAACTATTTTTTGGATTCACTAGTATAACAAGGGTATATATGTAATCCTATGGTGGAACATAGTTTAGAAACTTAAGACTTTATATAAGGACACCTTGAGTCAATCCCCTATCTTAAGCCTCAATCAATGTTAAGTCTTCTCCCACAGAATACTTGAAATAATCATACTTTAATAATAACATGAGTAACGTGTCAGAGACATGATAACATGACATGAGTAGCTCATCAACATGCTTGACTTCTACTAGTGACCCTAACTTGAACATATGAGTAGATAATAATCATACATGATCCCTTGCTTTGACATAAATGGCTCACAAGAGGTAAAAATCTTGAACTAGGGCTAAACTTGATACTTGTAAAATCATAGATACTTTTCTTGAATTCAATACATACTTGAAAGCTCTTAATCATCATGAAATTAGTTGACTTTTAAATCACGTAACAGATCATCAACAACTTGAGAATTCTTGCCATGTAGTTTTATCGAACACATGGTGTGTTCATGATACTTGTTTAAAATCATGGAATTCAAGAGTTAAACAAGATGAGTAAACTCAATGAAACTCAACTCACCAATATTGTAGTAAAACCCTCATTTAGGGTATCTTGACATCCACCACAAAAGCTTATAATAGTTCATAGTCTCATAGATCAAATCATGTGTAGTCTCAACAAAAAAAAAACAAGTCTTGGAATAAGGTTGAAGTATACGTTCATGCATAATCAATCAATACTTAAAAACCCAAACATAATTCATGTTCATATTTCATAATAAGAGATATCCATAAGTAATACAACTTGAAATCATGCAATTTTCATAAAAACAGATGGTTGGGCTCCATGGGTGAAAGGACCAATGGATGAAGACCCACATACCTCAAAATTGGATTTCTTGAAATGAACTTGAAGGAGAATTGAATCTTGAGATGGGTTCTTGAGTTCCAAAGTTGAGCTTGAAATCCTTGAAGTTGAGAGAGAGATTTGATAAAGTCTTCGAGAGGTTTTAGAGAGGATTTTGTGAGTTAGAGAGTTGAAAAATGACTGAGTATGGAATATTTCACATTTAAATATCCACGGGGATATTACACTAGTCCACGTCAAGTCTGCAACGCAGACCAAACGCGAAGGAACAGTTAACACTAGTCTGCGCCCTAGGCGCGTCGCAGCCTGGGTGGGGATAAAAATTGGAAATTTGGAAATTAGTGAAACTTATTTTTTGCTATGGGTCTTATAAAATCCTGGTTACACACATTTCTCACTCAATTTTGCTTTTGATCAAGAATGTGGAGTCAAATTTTCGAAATCAATCATGAACTTTGAGATATATGAAAATTATGATTATGGGAGCATTTCGAAGAACATAAGGGGTACTTCAATATCTCCCTCTTAGGAACATTCTTCCCCGAATGTCAAAGAAACTTGTGTAAGAGAAGTAATTATGAAGATTTCAGCCTAAGGTGAATGCAATAAATGCACTTAAACAACATTTTCAAAAAGTCCCACATGAATGTCAAAAATCACCATAAACTTGTTTCCATGAACATGAATGCATGCAAAATGACACGAGAGTTGAAACTTAAGACTAAAAGTCATAAATGGGAACTAATTTATTACCTTCGGCTTGAGTAGACTGGAAGGGATATTGATATCAGTTTTTCGTGTCCGCCTCAGCTTCCCATGCTGCACTTTTAACTCGTTGATTCCTCCAAAGGACCTTAATGGATACTATATATTTGTTCCTCAACCTTTTCACTTGTCTATCTAATACATCCACCGGGACTTCCTCATAGGTCAAATTATCTTCCACAACACCCACAACCTCTAAGGGCACTACAGCACTTGCGTCACCCACACATTTCCTTAACATAGACACATAGAAGACTAGATGAACCATATTCATCTCCATAGACAACTCTAATTCATATGCAACTTTACTAATTCTCCTCAAAATTCTTTAAGGTCCCACAAACCATGGGCTCAATATCCCTTTCTTGCCAAACCGGACTACACCCTTCATGGGTAAAACTTTCAAGTAAACCCAATCACCAACCTTAAACTCAATATCCCTCCTTCTTACATCGGAGTAAGACTTTTGTCTACTTTGAGCCGTCTTCTATCTCTCCCTTATCAACCTCACATTCTCCAAAGCTTCGATAACCAAATCCAAGCCTAACCAAGCCATTCCTCCCACATCAAACCACCCAACCGGAGATCTACGATGCCTACCATATAAAGCTTCAAAGGGAGCCATGCCAATACTAGAGTGTAGCGATTTTTACAAGCAAACTCAATAAGTGGAAGATGGTCATCCCAACTACCCTTAAACTCCAAAACACAAGCTCTAACAATATCCTCGAGAGTTTGGATAGTCCTTTTGGCTTGACAATTCGTTTATAGATGAAAAGCCATGCTAAGCTTGAACTTAGTACCAAGCCCCCTTTGGAAAGACCTTCAAAAATAAGAAGTGAATTAAGCATCACGATCTAAAATAATAGACAATGGTACCCAATGCAATCTAACCAACTCTTGAACGTAAATTTGGCATAATTATTGGTACCATAAGTCATTTTGAGTATTAGAAAGTGAGTCGATTTTGTCATTCTATCCACATAAACCCAAATAGAATCAAAGCGTTTCCTAGCCTTTGGCAACCCAACCACAAAATCCATGTTGTTCTTTCCCCAGTTATAATTAGGAATTTCTATGTCTTGGGCTAGGACTCCCAGCCTTTGATGTTCAACTTTCACTTGATGACAATTATGACAACTGGCGACGAACATGGTAATATCTCGCTTCATGCCACCCCACCGATACACCTCTCTCAAGTCTCAATAATTTTTGTGGAAAAGGGTGAATAGAATAGGATGAATTATGGGCTTCCTTCAAAATCAACCCCCTAAAGTCACCAACATTAGGCACACATATCCTACCTTTGTACCAAAGGGCACCATCTCCCCCTTGGGAGAAAACCTCTATTTTATCATCCTTCACCAAATTCTTCAACTCTACTAAGATGGAGTCAAAATTTAATTTTGACTTGACTTCCTCAATAAAAGAAGATTTGGAACCATCAACCACTACTACTACACCATTTTCAACTTCCTTCAACCTCACCCCCAACGTAGCCAACCAGCGAACTTCTCCAGCCACCTCAATGTTACCAACATTAATACGAGCTAGGCTATACATGGACACTCCGCTTAGAGCAAGGTGGCAACATTAGACTTGCTAGGAAGATAGTGCACACTTATGTCAAAATCCTTAAGGAGTTCTAACAACCTCCTTTGTCTCAAGTTAAGATCTTTTTGTGTGAACACATATTAGAGACTCTTGTGATCGGTAAACACATCAACATGAATCCCATACAAATAGTGATGCCAAATTTTCAAACCAAACACCATGTCCACGAATACAAGATCATGGGTGGGATAATTTCACTCATGTATCCTAAGTTGGCTAGAGGCATATGCTATAACCTTGCCACTTTGCATCAAAACACATCCCAAACCGATCTTTGAGGCAGCATAATAAACCACAAACCCTTCTAATCCTCCTGGTAGGACCAATATAGAGCATAGATAAGCTTGTCTTTCAAAGTTTGAAAACTCTTTTGACATTCATCGGTCCAAACAAATTTTGCCTTCTTTTGGATCAACTTTGTCATAAGGGAAGCAATAGAAGAGAAATCATCACAAACCTCCAATAATAACCCACCAAACCCAAGAAACTTCTAATATCCATCAGAGTCAAGGGCATTGGCAAATTCCTTATCACCTCCACCTTCTTAAGGTCCACCTTAATGCTATTACCTGACACCACATCTATTTCAACTAAAATTCTCACTTTTCATATTTAGCAAATGACCTCTCATCCCTCATGATTTGCAAAACCACCCTCAAGTGATTCACATGTTCTTCCTCACTCCGGGAATAAATACATATGTCATTAATAAAGAGCACCACAAACATATCAAGGTAGGGTTTAAAGACCCTATTCATGAGATCCATAAATATAGCCAGTGCATTAGTCAAGCCAAAAGAAATTACCAAAAATTGAAAATGCCTATAAGTAGTTCAAAAAGTCATCTTTGCAATATCCCACTCCTTCACCTTCACTTTGGGGAATCCAGATCCAAGATCAATCTTATAAAAGTGACTAGCCCCTTGTAGTTGATCAAAAAGGTCATCAATCCTTGGTAGAATATACTTGTTCTTTATAGTAACTCTATTGAGTTTCTAGTAATTAATGCACATTCTAAGGGAGCCATCTTTTTTTTTATAAAAAATATCGGTATCCAACTCAGAGTGCACCCGCACCTGGTAATAACACTACTTCAGTTTCTATAGAGCCCACACCAGCTGTGGAGATCGAGTCCACACCATCCTCCAGTACTCCGGCAACAGCAACGACTTCATTACAGGTTGATTCTCTTACTTTTGTTGTTGCTTTTTAGGCGTTATTACGTAGGGTGGCTACGGTGGAGTCTAGGCTTCAGGCTCTATTTTGTATAGGTCAGACCTTGGGTTGACTAGACCATATAGGACTCCGAAGATAGGATGAACGCATTCGCCTGTGATTTGGTAAGTGAAAGAGTTATAGCGGTGGATGCCCGAGTAGATGCCTTTGAGGCTAGAGTCCAACAAAAACTAGATGGAGCTCGTTCTGCTGACACAAGCGATGTGACTGAGGATTTGGCCAAGTTCAAAGTCAAATTATTGCAGATGTTTGCAGCTTATGTTGCGGTCCCAGAGGTAGCACCGACAGGCATTAAGGCATTTGAGTGGCTAGCCAATCATCTAGATGTCTGTGGTAAGAGATCCTTAGAGTATGGTGATGATCCAGAGCCAACTCAAAAGGGCCGAGACAAGAGGAGAAACCCATACCAGAGGCGGTGGTGCAGGAGTCGCTTTGTTGGCAACTATTTAGCGAGATTGAGAATAGCACACACCAGATGGAGTAGGAAGTTTCGATACTGCTGTGGAGGATATACAGCCCCAGCATCCCACAGACCGTCCATAGATCAATGCTTGACGCACCATGATGTTTGAATTCTTTATACCCAGTTCTTATTTTAGCATTTTAGATACTTTGTTTTATTGTTAGACAATCTTTTTGTTATGTTGTCTTTGGATATGTTTAAATATTTTTATTATTAGATGTTGTTTTTACTTGTATTGTGGATGTTAGTTTTTGGTTTTTTTATGTATGTATGTATTAAGATGAAGTTTGAGTAAGCTCGAGTCCATAACATCCCCTATTTTTGATCCCAAGGTTTTCTTATTGTGATTCTTTTTCCTTACAGATGCTTATTTTTCTGTTGAATCAGAATATTTAGGTAGTGTAGATAAATTATAAATTCATAGTAGTGTTATCTGTTAGCATATACATAATCTTTTAGTAGGTTTCAATGTTTTGACAAAAAAATGGGTATGCTAAATATTTTTCAGATTGTAGTTTTTGATACATTCATACATTTTTTAGTATTTGGCAGTGTTTGTTCTTATATTATGAAGGTAAGCTGAGGCTAAAAGTATGACCTATGAGTCTATACTTGATTGTGGATGCAATTCCATGTTTGTTGTGAGCTGATTTTGTTGAATTCATGCATCCTGTATGGACTCAGAACTTGCCTTAGTACTCTAAGATTAGTTTGGTGATGTGGTGGATATGGAAAGGATCTTAGGCCTCTGTTCTTTGAGTGAGCCACTTTTAGCCTAAAGTGAGAGAATCCCTTGTTCCAAATTGTTGAGCTTATCATTTATTCATTCTTTCTTGGCACCTTTCTAGCTCAACATTGTTTGATGAAATACCTTGATATCGACCCTTGTTTGTCCTTAGGAATGTGGACCTTACTTAGGGGTAAAAGCCTAAGATGAGGGTGGCTACAAGTTGTGGCCCTGGTTTGAGGAATAGATATTTTGTACCTCATCCCAGGCTAAAAGCCTAAGTTGAGAGTGGCCCTTATTGTGGTAAAGTAGTGACAATGATGTGGTTAGTTGGGAAATAAAAAAAGAAATGAAAAATCGTAAGTTGAGTGAAGAGAAAGAAAAAATGCTTTGAATTGTGAAAAAGTAGCATGAATTGAGTACAGAAATAAGGCACAGCTAAAATTACAAAGAAAGCACTCGAGAAATGTTCAAGACAGGAGAATAAGGGTGGATTTATTGAAAAGGGTTGGATTATGAAAGGAAAAAGTGTTGGCAAACATGGTTCAAGGATAGCTTTTAGTAACTACTTGCCTAAAATGCCATACCAAAGCCCCCTGGACCTATGTTACAAGCCCATAAGCCCTAAAGTGATCCAAATCCACTTTATCACTAAGCCAGAAGACGAATATAAAGGCAAGCCTTCTTTATTAGGCAGTATGCATGAATTTCAATTGTGAGAGTGAGAATGCTTCCTCAGTCCCTGAATTCTAAATGCTTTTTGAGTGAGTATGATGGACTTCTTTCTAGTGAGGGCATTTGCACTCATCAGTGCTTATGGACGGCTGATGCTCCTTAGCTTGTAATAGTTTGATTACCAGGTATCTCATTATATTCTGGTTTTCCTTGATAACTTTGCAATGTTAATTTGAAAATGGTAGTTGGGTACCCTAATCAAAGGAGTTGTTGAATATGTCATTAGTGTAGCTGCTATGTAATTCTTATTGTTTGCTTAGATTGAGTCATGGCTTGAGGACAAGAAATAATTCTAATTTGAGGGTGTTGATGTGATATCCAAATACAACACTTTTGATTCCTCAAATAAGGGAGTTTTTGCGTTCTCAATGCAACATTTTATGGTTTTTACGTGTTTTTCTGTTGTTCTTGCAAAAAAGTTAGGTTAGCATGATTTTGAAGGAAAGTTGCAGATTTTTCTGAATCATAGGACATACGAGCACACCTACAAGTCATAGCCCAAGGTATGAGTCGTAAGGTGAGCTGTAGTGAGAAACAAAGACCAAAATTTAGAAATTTGCTAAGTGGAGGCTACCTTTGTGAGGCTATTCTACGAGTGTTAAGTCTCACTACGACTTATATAGGTGGACCCATAGCAAGAATCAAAGAGCCAAAATATTGGACCAAAAATTGGAGGCCAAGACTATAAGAGGAACATATAAGTTATAGCTCAAGCAACGGCTCATACCTATGGGTCATACCAGTTTAATCCAAGATGCCAAGAGCTGATACGAGGCCCCGACTACGACTCATATGTTACCCTACGAGTCGTACTTGAAAGGTTTACCAGCTGCTAGTTGTCTTTTCTGTGTTATTTTTATAGTTTATTTATAAACATTAAAAGTACATTTAGTTCGATTTTTATAGAGAGAATGCCGGAATTGAGAAGAGAGAACTTGACTTTGAATATTCTCTCAAGAATATTTAGGGTTTTAGATTAGTTTATTACTTTCTCTTGGGAAACCCATTTTGGGGATTGTAAATCTTGTTTTGTGCTTATTGTTGATCAATCAAGCTTTTGGGTTTGCAACTTGTAGTGTGTACAATCTTCATTGTTTTTAGTAGAACTCTCAACTATGTCATTTATTTGCATTTTTGCTTGTTTTGACTTAGCGATGCGTAGCTAAGAACGCACAAGTTGGGGTTGTGGGAATCATGAGTAGTTGATTTAAAATAATCTAGATTTATTGCATTTCTATGGTTGGGGTTTGCATATATTGTATATTTCCCTTCATTATGATTGTCGTTTGGTGGTGGGCAACACGAAACCCCACCTACTATAACTAGCCCGACCAAGGTTGTAACAAATAGGAAAAGGAAAGTAGATGACAAGATTTGATTGATGTGTTCTCATCTAATCAACCAAACGTGACCAAGGGGAGGTTGACTAGGACAACTGTTAATGGTTAGTTGGCACACCATGGTGATTAGTATATTAATTATTATATTAAGAGTGCAGGTGATTGGTATATTAATTATTTCATCCGTCCCTGAGTATCTATTATCATGTTAAGCCTACTGACATTGTTGTGTCAATAGTATGTTATATTGAGATGGTGTTTAGACTACTTGTTACACTTATAATATCTATAGTTGCGGTGATTGACTAGTCTAAATGCAAGGGGAAGGAGGCCACAAGCCCCTACATGGGAGTGTGATTATATTAGCAATGGTGGTGCAATTGTTTATGTTAACCATTGAGCCATCTCTAGTCGATTGGGAGAAATTAGTTGTAGAAGGAATCAAGAAAATGGGGTAAAGTCAGTATATGTGGAATATGGCTATATTTGGGGATAATTATGATTGTTCGATTATCGGATGATGTGCCAAAGGAAGGTGTAGCACCCCACATCTTACAATACTTGTACTGTGCAAATGAAACATGATATGGCTTTTCAAATTACCGCCAATTTTGAAAAGTGCTTGAATCTCAAATTAAAGGGTGATATATATGTCTAATGTTGAAGAGGGTCGAGTGTAAATAAGTTATAAGTTAAATTGAGGAGATGATGACCCTAAATGAAGTGAGAGAAGTGAGGTGCTTGTAGGAATTAGGAAGCTAGCAGGTGAGTCACCTACTTGCTTAGTTTAAATTTGCTAGCTAAACGGAGACGAGGCCCAATGTTGAATTTGTTCAAGTCCAATTATCGAAAAGTCCGTATAAAGGTGTAACTTTAGTGCATGTTTAAGCATCATAAATGGACTTTATTTTCAGCCTAATAAGAATATAAAAAGGGCCCAAGTACATCACAACCCACTTGCCTATTTGGGCCCAAACTAAGTGAAGAGAAATTAGGAAAATGGGCAGCCAAGGCCCAACAACTTGAAACCCAATTAGTCCCAAGTGAAAGGGACAAGCTGCTGCATCACTACCTTGATAATACGAGGCTTAAACCACACAAAAAAGTCGTGAAAAAATATCCTTTAAAAAGGCTTACAAATAGCACCTTTAAGTCATTCTTAACTTGGAACAAAAATCAGCTTTCACAAGCTTTCTCTCTACATTTTCTTAACCTAACAAAGCCACCACAAGGAGACTTTTAGGGTTCCTGGAGAAGACCTACACCTTAAATATAATGGTAAGTATGTGTTCCAAAAGTTGTTGTACATTTTTATTGTTTATTTAGAAGCTTTTCTCTTTTTGGTCGGATTGACTATGAACAGAGTCTACTGTTCTTACTGAGTATTGGTTCTATAATGATGTATAAAGGCTGTTGCACCATTTTTACAGTCCACGAAAGTGAGTTCTTGTGTGATATCATAATTGTGCTCGTAATAGGAACTTGTAGACTGATTAATTGAGGACTATAGTCTCACGTCCTCCACCTTTTTGGAGGACTATTTTTGAACAATTTTAGGACATGTTTTATGTGTATGTATGGTGGGTACAGTTTGGTTAAAGTTGGAACAGGTTTGGAATTGTCGACGTCAAAATGTAGAGAAGGGATGTAACGTTATGCTACCTATTTGTGTGTTGCGTAGAATTGTTATGTGTTGTGCTATCTTTGGCTATTGTAAGCTCGTTATTTCACTAAAAAAAGATTCACATGATATGTATATGATACTGTTTATTAGAAAATACGATTAGGGTTGAAAGGTTGAAAGAATACGCTCGGGTTTATAATTATCTGCTTGCCGCCCATAGGATTTTTGTTCTTTTTGATATTGGGCTGCCAAGATGTATCTATTAGCTGCTAATGCTAGTTTTATCACCTACTATATTGTAGATAAGAATTTGAAGGAAGGGAAGGTTATTTCGAGGTGATAGCGAGGTCGTACAGTGAGGAATGTAAGGCTACTTGATTTCATATTATTTGGGATAAAACATAGATCCCTCCTTGGAACAAAAAGTCACTTACCAACTCCGACACAACTATTAACCATGTCTCAACTCTTTCACTTGGTCATATGCTTCCATACATAGTCACCTTCAAATCTGCAAATATACTTGGATACGAAGATGCACGAGTTCGTTCTACTAAATAAAGTTCATGTGTTGTTCTACCTCCTATGCATTTCATTATTTGTGTAACCTACTCCTTTCATTATGATGTTGTACTTTGTGATTATTTACATATTATATGTTGTACCTACCATCCTGCAGCTCTAATATTATGACCACTAAAATAATCATCTCAAAGGTAATTGAAAGATAAAGTAAAGTATATTGCTTGTTGATGGAGGGGTGGAAGAATCATCTAGCCAGGGTCGATCCTATCTAAGGAATTAGCCCACGTGGTGAAAGAAAAAGCCTAGCCAGGGCCGATCCCGATACAGATTTACAACTGATCAGCTAGTTGTTTGTATTACTTGTTATGCACAAATTATACAGTAAATGTAAAGTAATAAAAAGAACATAAAGTACATGATCCCATAGTATAACTAAAGGTGGTCTCTTATTCTACACCAGTGCATACTTTCATTTGAGTTGTTACTTCATATGCAGTATTTCTTGCCTTACATATTCATTACATTATCTTGTACTGATATCCCTTACGGGGGACCTACAGTTCATGTTGCAGGTACAGATGCTAGTAGATCTCCCTAGTAGGAGTACATGATATCCAGATGTTGTTACCAAGCTCTAGGTTGCTTTGGAGCTTTGCGTGTCTAGAGCTTGTATTTTTGTGTTTTACAATTAGTCGAGGTGGGGCCAGTCTAGACCCTTATCAGATACTTTTCCTTATCTAGAGTATTTGTAGACTATGTAAATTAAAGTGTGGTCATGTCTCATACATTAGACACCGTGGCCGCAACGGTCTATCCATATGAATTTCCTTTTGGCTTGTTATTAATATGTACTTTATTAAGGCATGTCAAATGTAGAAATTGCTTATAATATGTACAGAAAGCTCATAGATACAGGTTGGTTCTCCTGTGCCTTATTGACAATGGGTGCCAGTCCGCCTTGTTGGGACTTTGGGCAGGACAGAAGTGGTATCAGAGTGGGTCGTCCTAGGGAGTCTACAAAGTCGTGTATATGTAGAATCTTGTTTATCGATGTGTTGTGCACCACATTTATAAGCAGTAGACTACGTGGCATTTAGGAGTTGTTACTTTCTTTCCATTTTTTAGATCGTTCCATAGAGCCAAGTGTAATAGGTGCATTGTGTCTAACCCCTAAATTATTTTGTATAGCAAGTATGCTCGAAACCAGGAAAAACAAAGGTAAAAGGAAGAAAGTAGAAGTGGTAGGTTATATACCCAATCGGGTGAGACATTGGAATGAGTCTCAGGATGAGTCCGTGTCACAGACATCTCCAACTCCTGCAGTTCCAGATGACCCCAGAAGTAGTCAAATACCCCAAAACCACCTGTCGATGCTACTATGCAGGACATGAGAAATGTAGTCAAACTATTAACGTGTATAGTTTCTAGCCAAGGTCAAAGATAGGAAGGTTCAGTTATAGGTGCAGGTGGTGTGAATAGGGCAGCTGGCACGAGGATACGTGATTTTCTTAATTTGGACCCTCCATCCTTCACTAGGTCAGATCCTAATGAAGATCCCCAAGACTTTATTGATCAGATTCAACACACGTTAGATGTTATGAATGTGAGTGGTACAGAAGTTGTCGAGTTAGTGACATATAGGTTGCAAGGTGTAGCTATATTGTGGTATGAAGCTTGGAAGCAATCTAAGGCTATAGATGCACCTCCAACTACCTGGAAGGAGTTCAAAGAGACATTTCTTGACCATTACTTGCCATTAGAGATCCAAGAGGCCCGTGTAGATTAGTTCTTGAACCTCCACCAAGGGAATATGAGTGTGAGGGAGTATAGCCTTCAATTTAATTCCCTGGCCAAGTATGCTCCTAATGTAGTTGCTACTATGACAGATAAAGTTCATCGATATATGGATAGATTGGATACGTATCTAGTTAGATACTGTACCATTGCTTCCAATAACAAAGACATGGATATAGTGATAATGCAGGCTTTTGCACAGAAATTGAAGGATCAAAGGCAAAGGAGAAGGACATAAGAGTTAGAAAGGGCGCAATCTAAGAGGGCAAGGTCTACTGGGTAGTTTACACCATCCCCAGGTGAACTTAGGCCTCAGTTTTCTAATAGATGTGTTAGGACATCATCCTCCAACTCTGCAGCCAGTGCTACACCATAACTTCAGAGGTCTAGGAGAAATCAGTTGTTCCAAGAAGTGAAGGGCAAGGCACCCGGACAGCGGGATATTCAGCAGGCCAGCAAATGACCCCTACGCAACCTTGTAAGCAATATGGAAGAAGTCATTCAGGTATATGTCATGTGGGACCGACGCTTGTTATTTGTCTGGTGCACCAGGGCATATGATGAGAGATTGCTCTTGGAGAAGTGTGGGTGATATAGTAAACCCTACTAGATCAGCTGTTGCATCATCATCATTAGTTCCTCCATTGGGTAGGAGTCAACAAGCACCTAGGGGTCATGGTAGAGGTGTAAGAAGGGCAGCAAGTTCTACTGGAGTACAGAATCGCACTTATGCTATGGGGACTCGGCAAGATTTGGAAGCTTCACCCAATGTGGTCACAGGTACATAGTTCATCTTTTCACATAATGTATGTGCATTAATTGAACCTGGTTCTACACTATCATACGTCACTCCACCAGTTGCTGGGAAGCTTAAGAGAACACCCAAATTATTGAACAAATCATTTGAAGTGTCTACACCAACCAGTGAATCTATTATGGCTAGAAGAATTTATTATGACTGTATAGTAACTGTTTGTGACTATGACATATAGGCTGACTTATTAAGCTAGAAATGGTGGAATTCGATGTTATAATGGGTATGGACTGGTTAGCTTCTTGCTATACTACCATGGATTGCAGAACTAAGAGAGTGTACTTCCACTTTCCAAATGCGGCAGTTCTTGAATGGGAAGGCAATGTTGGGGCACCAAAGGGTAAGTTTATCTCTTATATTAAGGCAACAAAGATGATATCTAATGGGTATATATGTCATTTAGTTAAAGTAAGGGATATGGAGGTAGAATCGCCAACTCTTCAATCAGTTCCAGTAGTGAATAAATTTGTTGATCTGTTCCCTAAAAACTTTCCAGGGTTACCTCCAGAACGCAAAGTGGATTTTTGTATTGACTTACTTCCATGCACTCAACCTATTTCTATCCCTCCATATAGAATGGACCCGACAGAATTGTGTAAATTAAAAGAGAAGTTATAAGACTTATTGGAGAAGGGTTTTATAAGACCTAGTGTGTCCCCTTTGGGTGCACCAGTGTTATTTGTACATAAAAAGGATGGAACTTTGAGAATGTTTATCGACTATCGACAACTGAATAGGGTGACAATTCTATATAAATACCCCCTCCCCAGGATTGATGATTTACTTGGTCAATTACGGGGTGCCAAATGCTTTTCAAAAATTGATTTTAGATCAGGTTATCATCAATTGAGGGTGAAGGAGAAAGATAAACTTAAGACTTCTTTCAGAACATGCTATGGTCACTTTGAATTTCTTGTTATGTCATTTGGGCTAATGAATGCACCAGTAGTTTTTATGGATATGATGAATATGGTATTCAAGCCATTCTTGGATGTGTTCGTAATAGTATTTATAGATGACATTTTGGTATATTCAAGATCAAAAGAGGACCACGCAAATCACTTACCACAAATGTTACATGTTCTTCGTGATCGATAGTTGTATGCCAAATTTTCTAAATGTGAATTTTGGCTAAAATTAGTGGCATTTTGAGGTCATATTGTGTCTGATGAGGGAATAAGTGCTAATTCGCAAAAGATAGAGGTTGTGAAATATTGGCCAAGGCCAAGAACACCCACGGATGTTCGGAGCTTCACAGGTTTCGCAGGATATTACAGGAGGTTTGTTGCAAGTTTTTCTTCTATTTCTGCACCTCTAACAAAGTTGAAACATAAAGCATTCAATTTCCAATGGAATGATGCATGTGAAAGGAGCTTCCAGGAGCTAAAAAAAATGCTAACTTCTACATCTGTTCTAGTATTTCAAGAAGGCACCGAGGGGTATGCAGTGTATTGCATGCTTTAAGAGTTGGCTTAGGGTGTGTACTGACACAAAATGGTAGGGTAATTGCTTATGCATCTAGACAGCTATGACCACATGAGAAAAACTATCCAACACATGATCTCAAGCTAGTAGCGATTATTTTTTCTCTGAAAATATGGTACCACTATTTGTATGGTGTTCACGTTGACATATATACTAATAATAAGAGTTTGCAATACATCTTTAAGAAGAAATACCTAAACTTAAGACAACAGAGATGGTTAGAGCTAATAAAGGATTATGACATTGATATACTTTACCACCTGGGAAAGGCAAATGTGGTAGCCGATGTTCTGAGCCATAAGGCAACCATGAATACTGTGATCAAGCTATGGTAAATCAAGGAGTGGCTAAGGATCTATGTCAGCTAGCTAGTTTAGGAGTTTACCTTCTTGAAACTCCAATGGAAGGTGTTATTGTTCATAATGCAGTAGTGTGTTCATTAGTCATGGAGGTGAAAAAAATAGTTCGAGGATCCTGTTCTATAACAGCTTAAGGAAAAGGTGAGTCAGGGTATGATAAAGGCATTTGACCTTACACAAAATATAGCGCTTTACTGCTAAAATAGATTATGTGTGCCTAATATTAATGGATTAAGAAAGAGTATAATGGAAGAAGCCCATCGTTCCTGATATTCCATCCATCTAGGATCAACTAAGATATACCATGACCTGAAGGGAATGTTTTGGTGAGGAGGCATGAAAAAGGATCTTGCATAATTTGATGTCCAAATTGCCAAAAAGTGAAAGTAGAACACCAAAAGCCACGAGGTTATATGCAATGTATAGAGCTTCTAACATGGAAGTGGGATATGATCAATATGGATTTTGTTACCGGGTTGCCTCACTCATTTAAGAAGTTTGACTGCATGTGGGTAACAGTTGATGGACTCACAAAGTCAGCACATTTCTTGCTAATCAGGAGTGATTATACAGCTGAAGAGTATGCCAAGCTATACCTCAAAGAGATAGTCAGGCTATATGGAGTCCCGATTTTCATTATATCTAACCGAAGAGCTCAATTCACTGAAAAGTTTTGGAAGTCCCTCCAAAGGAGTCTAGGGACACAAGTGAATTTGAGTACAACATTCCACCCTCAAACAGACGGTCAAGCAGAGCACACCATTCGGACACTTGAAGATATGTCGTGTTCTTGTGCATTAGACCTTAAAGGTAGTTGTGTAGAACATTTTCCACTTATTGAATTTGCCTATAATAATAACTACCACTCAAGTATCACGATAGCACCTTATGAAGCTTTGAATGGAGGGAAATGTAGATCGCCAATTGGATGGTTTGAAGTGGGTAAACCACCTTGCCTGGGCCAGATCTAGTACAAAAAGCCATGGAAAAAGTTAAGGCAATACAGTAGCGGCTAGAAACATCCCAAAGTCATCACAAATCATATGTGGATGCTAGAAAGAGAGGACTGGAATTCTCAACAGGGGATTTGGTATTTTTAAAGGTACCTCCAATGAAAAGGGTTATGAGATTGGGTAAGAAAGGAAAACTGAGCCACGTTACACAGGGTCATATAAAGTTATTAAGAAGTTCGGGTAGGTTGCATATGAACTAGAGCTAACCCAAGTGCTTTCAACGGTTCATCCAGTTTTTCGTGTCTCAACGCCTCAAAAATGCAAAGGTGACCCATCCCGTGTTACTCCTATTAAAGATGTGCAGGTTACAAAAGATATCACATATGAAGAGGTACCTATTGTTATTCTGGATCATCAAGTTAAGAAGTTAAGGAATAAAGAAATAGCTTCAGTAAAAGTACTCTGGAGAAACCAGCAAGTAGAAGAAATAACATGGGAGGCTGAGGACACAATGAAATCAAAATACCCTTACTTATTTGAAGCTAAAGAGGAAGTCCAACATGTAGAATGGGGACACTAATGGGTACGCGTGATTGAATACTTAGTGCATTGATAAAAGATTGTGTAGGTAAAGGTTTAAACTTTGTTACGCTATCCAATTATGCTAACATTCGATGATGAGTGTTCCTAGGTGGGGGACGATTTAACACCCCACATCTTACAATACTAGTATTGTGCAAATGAAACATGATATGTCTTTTCAATTTAGCGGTAATTTTTAAAAGTGCTTGAATCTCAAATTAGAGGTGATATGTATGTCTAACGCTGAAGAGGGTCAAGGGTAAATAAGTTTTAAGTCAAATTGAGGAGATCATGACCCTAAATGAAGTGAGATTAGTGAGGTGCTTATCGGACTTAGGTGCATAAATTTGTTTGCTAAACAGAGACGAGGCTCGACGTCGAATTTGTCCAAGTCCAATTATGGATAAAATCCGTGTAAGGGTATAACATTTAGCCCATATGTTACTATCATAAATGGAATTTATTTTCAGCCCAAGAACAAGACAAAAAGGGCCTAAGTACATCACAACCCACTTAGGAAAATGGGCAACCAAAGCCCAGGGACTTTGAAACCCAATTTGGCCGATGTGAAAGGTCCAAGCTGAGGTATCACCACCTTGATAATATGAGGCTTAAACCACACAATAAATTCAACCAAAAGCTCTTTTAAAAAGGCTTACAAATAGCACCTTTAAGTCCTTCTTAACTTGGAAAAAAAATCAGCTTTCACAAGCTTTTTCTCTACACTTTCTTAACCTAGCAAAGAAGCCACAAGGAGACTTTTATGGTTCTTGGAGAAGACCTACACCTTGAATGTAATGGTAAGTAAGTTTACTTATGTGTTTCTTATGGTTTTCTTATGAAAAACAAGAGAGTATGTTGGTTATGTTTATGCTGAAATTGTTGGACAACATGTGTTCCAAATATTGTTGCACATTTTTCTTGTTTATTTGGAAGATTTTCTCTTTTTGATTGGATTGATTACGAAGGTATGATACTGTTCTTAATGATTATTGGTCCTATAATGATATATAAAGGTTGCTGCACCACATTTAATATCCGCGAAAGTGAGTTCTTGTGTGATATCGCAATTGTGCTCGTAATAGGAACTTTTAGATTGATTGATTAAGGACTATTGTCTCACGTCCTCCACCTATTTTGAGGAATTTTTTTGAACTATTTTAGGACTGGTTTTATGTGTATTTATGGTGGAGGCAGTTTGGTTAAAGTTGGAACAAGTTTGGAATTGTCGATATCAAAATGTAGCGAAGGGATATAACATTATGCTGCATATTTCTATGTTGGATAGAATTGTTATTTATTGTGCTTTGTGGGATATTGCAAGCCTATATAGCACTAAAATAGGCTTGCAAATGATATGTATATGATAATGTGTATCAGAAAATACGATTAGGGGCGAAAAGGTTGAAAGAATATGCTCACGTTTATAATTATCCGCTTGCCACCCGTAGTTTTTTTTTTAGATTGGGCTACCAAGATGTATTTATTGGCTGCTAATGCTAGTTTTATCACCTAATATATTGTAGATAAAAATTTTGAGGAAGGAAAGGTTATCTTGAGGTAATAGCAAGGTCGTATAGCATGGTATGTAAGGCTACCTGATTTTGTATTATTTGGCATGAAACATAGATCCCTCCTTGGCACATAAACGCACTTACCAACTCCAACAAAACCATTAACTGTGTCTCAACTCTTTCACTTATTCATATGCTTCCATACATAGTCACATTCAAATCTGCAAACATACTTGGATACCAAGATGCACGAGTTCGTTCTACTAAATAAATTTCATGTGTTGTTCTACCTACTATGCATTTCATTATTTGTGTAACCTACTCCTTTCATTATGATGTTGTCTTTTGTGATTATTTACTTGTTATATGTTGTACCTGCCATCCTACAGGTCCAATATTACGACCACCAAAAGAATAATCTCAAAGGTAATTGAAAGATAAAGTATATTGCTTGTTGATGGGTGGTAACCCGAGAGGTGGGAGAATCACCTAGCCAGGGTCAATCCTATCATGTGGAATAGCCCAAGGATGAATGGAAAAACCTCTGATCAGCTGGTCATTTGGATTACTTGATGTGCACAGATTATATAGTAAAGGTAAAGTAATAATAAGAACATAAAGTATATGATCCCACAGTTTAACTAAAGGTGGTATCTTATCCTACACCAGTGCATAGTTTCATTTAAGTTATTATTTGTATATAGTATTTCCTGCCTTATATATTCAATACATTATCTCATACTGACGTCCCTTACAGGGGACCTGCATTTCATGCTGCAGGTATAGGTGCTAGTAGATCTCTCAAATAGGAGTACCGGATATCCAGTTGTTGTTACCAAGCTCCAGGTTGCTTCGGAGCTTTGCGTGTCTGGAGCTTGTATTTTTGTGTTGTAGAGTTAGTTGAGGCGGGGCCTGCCCCCACCCTTATCAGATACTTTTTCTTTTCTAGAGGCTTTGTAGACTATGTAAATTAAAGTGTGGTCATGTCTCGTACTTTAGAAACCGTGGCCCCAACGGCCTAGCCATATGCACTTCCTTTTGGCTTGTTATTACTGTTTATTTTTTAAAGGAATGTTGAATGTAGAAATCCCTTATAATATGTATAGAAAGTGCATAGATACAGGTTGATTCTCCCAGGCCTTATTGGCAACGGGTGCCAGTCCGCCTTAATGGGACTTTAGGCGTGACAGTAGGTATACCTGGCTTGTTGATTCATGTTACATGTAACTAATTAAGCTAATGGGATGAGTGATTGGCCACTGAGGATCCCTTAAAAAATTGCTACACTGGTTCTCTGTAACATATTGGCTAGTTGTTGTATTTCTTGTTTGTTATAATTGCCAAAACTAATGTTTTGACACCACACATGCTTATAACTATTATATTTGCTTCCTACAATGATTCAGGGTTAGGATCCCTCTGAATTTTAGGTTGGTTGATGAAACAAGCATAACCTTGATAGGTTAGGCCATTTGAAATTTTGGGTCGAGTTAAAGCCACATATGCAGGGTTAGTAACCCATTTTGTAAGAGTCTTTACGTATGCCATTATTCTTCTTTTAATGAACAAAAGTTCTAGTGTGTAATGACCCTCCATGTCATTTTTGTGTTTTTGTGAATATTTGATCAGTTGAGCATGTGCAAAGTGACTTTGCGTATTTTTGACTAGTTAGTACTGTCAGTGTGGTTGTTGGTATAACTGGTAGAGATTTATATAGATTTTTAGTTTGAAGGAAATATTATAATAGGAAAATGAAATTTGAAGTAATGTCCTATTAAACAACCTCGAAGAGAAATTCTGACAGTATTATTAGCTCCGGAATGACCAAAATAGGATAGGAGCATGTTAGGTACAGATATACTGTATTTTGCAAATTTAGTTATTGGGACAGGTCAATAGTTGGCTTTAGTCATCACCCTTAAAAAATGTGCCTAGATGAGAATTTTGATAGTAGAATCAGCTTTGGTTTGTCGATTTTGGTCTAGGATGACCCTTTTTTTAGTACCCGAGACTTTTTGATTTGATTTGACCTAGAGGCTTTCTGTTAAAATTTGCATATAAAGAAGTGCAACCCAAATAGGATCTTAATGACTTCTGGGGGAATTTCATCTGCACTATTGAATCTGGAATATCGAAACCAATAAGGCCACATAGTTTGTTTGCAAGAATCAGAGTCTTAACAAGCCCGAAATATCGAAAAAAGGATTGGGAGATTGGGGAAAGGAGGGGGTGAAGTGGTTGCATGTTGTTGCACCACATGGCGGGCTATGATGCCGCCACATGGCAATAGCATGGCACCTTTATACATGTATGTATATAAGAAGCTTTTCCCAAGGAATATATGCATATTTTCCTCTCAACTTTTGAACTCGAGTTCAAGGTCATATTTTATCGAATTCGGGTGATTTAAAAGGCTTGCTTGTGTATTTTCTTCAGTGGAAAATCATGGATGTGTCGAAAATTTCTTTTGACACACCGCTAAAGGTGAATTTACTATTTTTCCATATAAAACATTAAATAATTCTTGAAATGTTGAACAGAGATATCTCGACGGTTTCTTATCAAAATTAAATAAAATTTTTGTCTCAATTGTACTACATTTCGAGGAGCACGTTGTGGTATATTCGAATTTTGTTAATTTGATCATATTTTTTAGTAGTCGGGCAAGAAGCTGCTGTACATAATAATACGTTTTTTCTAACAAGAAATTTTATTTGTCTTTTAGGCTAATTTTGATTATTTTGAGCCTCATTTTGAGCTAAATTTCTCACTATAAACTCAGGGTGATGTAGAGATTATTTTACAAGGGTTCGTTTAGCATTTTGAACGTTATTTTTCCCCTTATTAGTCGCAATTGAAGTATTTCCCCTCGTTTCTTGAGATATCAAAGTCAAAACATTCATATTTATGTTGTGATTTGTGTTTTGACAATAAAGCTGCATATGGAAGAATTTGGTAGGTTAAACCTTGTGTGGCTTGGTCCGAAGCGCATGTATTCCCCTTCCAGGTAGGCTAGGCTTTTCCTACCTCTTGACTAAGTTGAAATGTGTAGTGAGACCTTATTTGTTGTTGGAGATTCCTAAACATGATATA
>JAABOM020127968.1:0-21516 GCA_011800125.2 Solanum clarkiae | reverse complement strand
AAACTTTTTTTTTCTTTTTTAAGATGCCGAAATTGTGAATACTGTCAAGTAAATTTTGCTAGTCTAGTAACATTGAAGACATGTAATTTAGACCAAGAATAAATCCGGTAAGGGTTGTCTGGTTGATTATTTAGATCAATATAGATATTCTCTATATAATAAGCCACTAGACTGAAGAGCTTAGGGTCGTCTTGTCTGTTCAGATATCTGCTTCAGTAGCTGAAGCAGGTAGCTGACTATATATTGAGCTACTTGGCTTGATAGTTCAAAGCCGACATCTTGAATCCAACATTTCGACATCGAACCATAACAACTACAATATTGTTACGTCATTTCTATTAATTATTATTTAATTATTTCTTCTTTTACTTCAACTATGAAATTATAATAATGTGATGACTTAATTTTGCGATGACTATTAAGGTATCTACCTAATTTTACTATATGATATCATTTATGTGTATTATTTAAATACTATTTTTAAAAATATTAATAATTCAAATAATTAAAAATACATTAAAATTATTGACTTTTTCATCAATCTCGGATGGAGCCAAAGATTCACTATTTTTTGGCTTTGGGGTATGATGAAATAAAGCAAAATAGCTCTTTAAACTATCTGCACTTCTCTTCAATTGTGAAGTAGCAATTAGTCAATGCAACTTTCGACGCTCATCATGGGTCATCCAGAAATAGTCGCACTATGTTTGTAAACATAGGGGCAAGCTGCGTACATATGACCCCCCTTACCCTGCAATGGGTGGGAACCTTTGAGACATTGAAATAATGTTATTGTTTATATTAAAATTATTGACTTTCCAAATTTTATCTAAATAACAAAAATTAAAAAACAATAATTATTGAACCGATACAATACATGATCTTCAAAAACTAGTACATTCAGATATATATAATTTGATTTCAATGACATAATAGTGTAATACGCTTAAATAATAGAAGTTTAAATGGTTAGATAAGAAAAAATAACTGTAGCTTTACTGATAATGCAATGTGTAGTCTGCCACAGAAGGAAAAAAACAACTCAGGCCTGAAGTTGCATTTGGTTGGCGGTTTAAATAAGATTAGCAATAAATTAAAAGAGATTTTATGTATTATTTCGTACACCATAAAATTGGAAGGAAAAATCACCTCACATGTGTATTTAAGGATGTAAACTATAACATTTAAATCTACTATTAAATAAGTTTTTATTACGGATTATAGTAATTCTATTTTAATTTAAATAACATTTAAATTTTATTTTTTAATGTTGGTGAAAAATAGTAATATAATAAGTAGAAAGAGGAAAATGACGGATGATTCTTTTTTTTTTAATCAATCAAGTGCTATAATCTAGGGATGTTATTGTCATATCCTCCTATTTTTCTAAATTCTCACTTTTTCAAATCATTCAAAATTACTTTTCTCTTTCATCTTCCTTCTATAGAATTTTAATTATTTTCTCTTTCCAACTTTTTTTATCTTTCAACATCCTTCATCTTCTTCGTTCGTTCTGTGCAATCAATGATTTGAACTCCATGGATGAGAATTAAAATCTATATTTACACCTAAAAAGAGTCTTTGATTTGTTGATGATGAAATACATGTTGAGGTGGAACCACCAAGTTTTCAATCTTAACACAAAATTTGGTGAAGAACGATGTCATAAGAAAAATCAAACATCAGTTCAGAAGAAAGAAAAAATGGCGAAGAAAAATCCGACTTCGTCAAGTAAAAAGGGGCAAAAGGGAAGGAGAAGATTGTAGAATCTTCAGACACTTCAAATTTTTCAAGGCCAATTTCAAGAAAATCAATCGCTAGATAAATGACAACCTGACATCTTTAGTCTTTTTTTTTAAAACTTAAAATATTGAATACTCTATTTTAAATTTATTACTATGATTATTTTTTGTTAAACTTTGTTCAAAATGTATTTGAACATGATTTAAAAATTCAGTTTGACACCGTTTAAACATATAAATTATATTGTTTATCTATTGCTAATAATTTAATGTTATAAATCTGTAATATCATAACATTCATATAAAATTTATCTATACAAATTGCACACTCTCACTGAACTTTTTTTGAATTGTTATAAATTTGTATTTCTACTTATTTTTTTTATTGTAACAACTATGATATACTATATTTATAGATAAAATATACCTATTGATATACACAATAAACACCCATAAATAAACACTAAATATACCAATTATATTTGTGTTCGATATATATTGAAAATTTAGTTTGATATCGTATGTATACACAATTTATGTCGATTATATTTAATTAAACAATTTAGTGTTTTCAAACTATATAACTTAACACTTTTATACTTAAAAAGTTTTCAATTAATATTTGTACACCAAAAATTTTGCAATCAATATTTTTGTCAATTACATAAAAATATACTGCATATATATTTAGATTATTATAAATATGCATTCCAATTTATTTTTTCACTGTATTCATTATAAAATTTGTTATATACTATATTAATTCCTATTTATTTTTTCACTATATTCATTATAAAATTTGTTATATACTATATTAATACACGAAATATATGACTGATATCCATCATAAACATCCAAAATTAAATACTAAATATATTATACGAGATCATAATAACTAAATACCAAATTACTACAAACAATAATCACAATAAATACATATTACATGTTATAATGTCATATTAAATTCATAGTCTAAAATAACTTAGCACACACACTCAGAAATTATATCAAGATGATACGAATTTTATATATAATACAAAATTTATACAAACTTCAAACTAGTATAAAAGGCAAAAGCAATTTATATCTTATTATATTGAATTGTATGGTTCCAAAATTATACTAAATTCATATCAAAGCTAGTAAAGAATTTAACACATTTTTACTTCATATCAAGTTAATACAAAATAATTCATAAAATATATTTAATATATTTATATCAATTTCATACTAGATCCACACTATATGCAACCAAAATGTATATACTTTGAAATTATATCAATTACATATCAAATTTATGTATTTGGCAATGCATAAATTAGTATACCAATGTAACACCCTTGAATATTATCAGAATGCCCCTAGAAGGTAATAGTGCGTATAATGTGTTTTCCTAAGATTCGGTGGAAAATTCGAGATCATATTTGCAATTAACGCAAAAAATTGAGTGGGAAAGTGGTCTCGACCCGATTTTAGAGCAATCGGATCAAAAAATATTTTTTTTGTAATAAAATGAAACCAGTGAGGGTGCGCGGTGGCACTGCGACGCGCCACCATTGCGAACCCACACTTAATTTTTTTTCTTTTTTCGATGGGAGTTGAAATTTCAAAAATACATAGGTGCGCGATAGGTCGCGACCCCCGACCTGTTTCACTGAAGTTTAAAATTTTAAATCTGTTGAGGGACATTCTAGACTTTTCTCCACCCCTTCTAGACTTAATTCATGACCAATATAAGTCATTTTGGCCTAAAAAGGATTTCAAAACCTATCTTAAAGTTTCTTACGCAAAAACTAAGAAGAGACCCTGAGTGGAGAAGAGGAGAAAGAGCTAAGGTTCAAAGGATTGACACTAGTTTCTTGAAGAATTGATTGTCAAGCTCGATACCAGGTATGTAAGGCTAAACTAAAAACATGAGATTGTTCTCCTATATGTCCCATAAATGATCTTAGATGAGAATTGAAAATTTTCTTGAGTCTACACACTTGTTTGTTGAATTACTATCTTGAATTAATTCTTGAATTAAGTTTCTATAATATCAATGAGTTTCCTGTACATAATCTTCTTGAAGTTGAGTAATTATTTGGATATATGTTCATGTCTTCATTCACATGAACCCTAATTGAAGATCATGGTTACTTTTATGCTTTATGTTGAAAACTAAGATTTGATAGTCATACGACGCATATTAAACACTGATGATTTTTGGTAGCATATTTTATTGAGTTTTCATGAATATGATTTTTGAGCATGAATAGTGATTTGGAAAAGAGTTTTGATTAAATTGAGCATTGAGTCTAAATGATACTTTTGAGTACATAATCAATGACAAGATAAATATACTTTTCATAATAAATTCATTGATAGGTGATGGTGATAGATGATATGAGTCTTAAAGAAGATTAATTGGATAGAGAATTGTACATGTTTTAGTCTTGGGAGCATTATTGAGCATCGAGTTGGGTGATGAGTGTCACCCTAGAACAGCGTATGCCAGCGTAGGATAGTCGTGCAACACGTTCTAGCGACTCTTGTCTCAATAGTTGGACAATTCTCATTAGATCCAAGTGTGAGAGAGAGAGAGAGAGATAGATTACGTCCTTTATCGTAACAAGTTTAAGATGGGCATGACAACGATGCCTATTCATTGTGCCCCAAACTTAAATGTGTCGTGACAGGATAGATGTCGATTAAGAGAAACTCCCAAGCAATATTGATTGAGCATGAGATTTCTAATGGAGTCATTCTTTCTTTTTAAATATATATTCGAAAGAGCATGATTTACTTTAAACTTGCATGTTTTACTAAGTTGAGATGAGTTGAGCCTTTTGAGTTGAGTTGATGTTATTTCCATACTATTCTACCTGTTTCGATTTCATTCAGCTATTTTACATACCAGTGCATTCCATATACTGATGTACCCCTCTAAGACTGCATCGTTTCATGATGTAGATATACGAGATGGAGATCATCAGCAGGCACATCTTTAAGGATTATTGGACTCACAGCAGATTGGTGAGCCTCCCTTACTTCAGAGGATTCATATGTTGTTTCCATCTTGCTTTAGAGTTAAATATTGATTATCTTTTTATTTTGAATGAGGTAGCCATGGGTCTGTCATAGTCCCCACCTACTAGTGATAAAGGCTTCATAGATTAGAGTCGGGTTATTGATTAATAAAAATATGAACTAGTTTCTTTTTTACTAGCCTTTATTATAGCATTATTTTGAGAATTGAGGAGATGAGTCCATTTAGTGCCTTTTATTTTTCCGCAGATTAGTAAAATGTATGGATGAATAAATGTGATAAGGCCAAGTGGTTCACTTGGGGACTAACAATAGTCTTTGAATGCTAGTTACTTCTAGGGTACCCTCCCGGGGCGTGATAAACTTGGTATCAGAGCACGAGTTCAAGAGTCTTAAGGAGTCTATGAAGCCGTATCTAGTAGAGTCCTTATTATTGGTGTAAAGAGCTTCACATCCATAATTTGGAGGCTATAGAACATTTAGAAATTTTTTCCCTTCTTTCAAATTCGAAGTTCGTATGATAGAGTCAAAACCTATAAGAGTTCTTTTCTAAATCATGCTTTACACATTGCAGACCATGTCTTCGAGACGCACCATGGACTTGGAGGATGCCATCAGCACCGAGAAGCTTGATCCTACTACTCAGCTTTTTGTGCATAATCGATGGGTAGAAGAGTACAAGGAGAGTGAGATGGAGGAAGCTTGGGGTGAGGAGGGAAATAGATTCCCCCGTCTACAAAGACCTTTGGAGTATATGCCACCACCGATGACTGCAACCATTTCCAATAGTAGATATAATCTGAGGCCGAGGAGAAATCAACCCTTCAAGATTTGGAACCCTTCATCCCAAGGAAGTGTGGCTCGATTATGAAAAGGGAAGCCACCATGTGGAAGGTGTGGCAAAATTCATTTGAAACGGTGTCTTTTAGGTACCCATGACTGCTTCCCATGTGGCCAAGCGGGTCACTTTCGGAGGGATTGTCCAAGGTGAGTCAACAAAGCTCAACTTGCTAGATCTACACCATCAGTTAGAGGAAATTAGAGAGATACTACTATTAGCCTGAGCGAGGTCATAGACCAGTTATGTACGACAATAGTTGCCCAACTCATAGAAACACTTCGCGAGGTTGTGATAAGTATAAGTTGAACCTTTATGTGCTTTTGATGTTATGCATGATAGAAGAGTTTATGTTTCCAAGACTTTTAATGTTACCAACTAGGAGTGATATTTAAGGTCTTGTAAAATCATAAGTAGAGTTGTTACTCCTGAGCCAGAAAGATAATGAGGGCGAGAAGTAGACTGGGCATAGAGAGTAATGATTGATTGATCCTTATAGCTAGAGATACGTGTCCATTAGGTAACTAGTAAGGTGATAAATCGATGGCCATAATTTTTATGAAAGAGTTAAAAGTATCCGATGATTGTCATGATGAGGTGAGGTATAAAGAGAGAGAGAGTTAGTGTCAGAATGTGTTAGAGTGTACCGAAAAACTAGAAGGAAGTGTATGTCAATATATTGTGGTATTCATTCTATTGAGTGTGAAGTGTAGAACATGAATAGTGGGAAAATAGTGCTTCCAATGTGATAGATCTAACTTAGGCTTATAATTGCGAGTAAGAATCCATGAGACTCATCAGGGTTATAAGTGTAGTTTGATAAGGAGTAAGAATCCATGAGACTCATCAGGGTTATAAGCATAGTCAGATAAGGAGATATGATTAAATAGGTAAATGGTACTAGGTTGTGAGGAACGGATGTGCTAATTGAACACTCGCTATGAGATTTTAGTGGGCTTATGTTCCCTAAATTCTTACCTAGTAGCTGTAAAGTGGTGTGATGTTAGAGAGGCATGTGATAAAGGCACATGCTAGTACTAGACCTTAAGCTTGAATTGTGAGGAGTAGTAGAAAAGAGGGGATAGTATCATGAGAGTGATGATCTTAGTTAGAGATTTTCTCTAAGAGACTTGCCATAGGGTATGGAGATGTCAGTTTGTAAAGAAAGTGATGCTATGGGTAGGGTACAAGAGACCCTTAGATGAGACTAGCTCAATAAGGATAGCTGAATAGATAAGAAGAGACAAGAGCAGTGTATCCATGATTTTTTGAAGATGTGCGAAGCTCTAAGTTATGACTGCTATAAGAATCTAGATAATACCTTTGAGTTCAATGTGAAGTAAGTTGAGGTAGGCATTCTGTGTCATCCTGAGCAACTAGGCCGATTGGGAATTTTATGGATAGTGATGAGGAGCTTTCCATTACATTCTAAGTCTTTTACAAATAGGTTTATGAGAGCATAGAAGTTGAGTGCTAGCAAACAAAAGAAGAGGTTAGATTGCAAGAGGAGTGAGAAGTGGTTAGGTATGCCATAAGAATAACAAATATAGAGAGATTCCCATAGAGACAGGAAAGGAGTTAAGAGTGATATTAATGAAAAGAGTCTGAGTAGCTAGTTATATATATGCGACTATAGCATAGCACAAGAGTTTAAGATGTTCTTGTGAGTAGTTATTCCTTGACCGAGTGGAAGTATATGCTTATAGCCTAGTAAGGGAAATTGATTCCCAACTTTAGAGAAAGGACTTTGAGAGCTAAGGGGGAGATGATGAAGGGGTACGCCGAAGTAAACCTTGAGTATGGTGGAGATGAGCTGTTTGAGATGAGATGCCAGTTCTTGTCATATTGATGATATGTGATCGTCACGCTCCAATAAGAAAGTGGTCGCTATCAGTAATTAACCTAACCGAGGTTAGGGTCGAATCCACAGGGAATAAAGAGCTTTGACTACAAGACTTCTCTACTAATCATTTCCTTTATTTATGACTACAATCTCTAAATTGGAGGGTTTTTGTGATTCAAAAATAAAATAAATAAACTCTAATTAAAATGCGAGAAAACACTCAATTATGGGAGCAACTTGGGAATTGTGTTTCCCATGGTTCGTCGACTTGATTACCCTAGATACATAACTATAATTGGTGAGTTGTATGCAGAATGATAACTTAGGTTCTTCCCATCCTCTTGTAAAGGTGAAGGTCGAATTTTACCATGGTGCTTGGTCGGCCATCATGGCATGCCAACTAACCATTGCCAATAGTCCCAGTCAACCTCCCCTTGGTCAGGTTTGGTCACTTAGACGGGAACACATCAACCGAATTCTGTCATCTACTTCCTTTTTCCAATTCGTCACTACCTTGGTCAGGATCGTGATAGTAGGCGGGGTTTGGTGTTGGCCACCACCAAATAACAATAAAAATGAAGGGAAATAGAAGATAATACATGCAAAACCCCAATCATAGAAATGTAAGAAAACTAGGTTATATCAAGTGAACTATCCATGGTTCCCACAACCCCAAGTTGTGGGTGCTTAGCTACTCATGGCTAAAGCAAAACACACAAGAATGCATATAATAGACATAGTTGAGAATTTCACCAATAACAATGAAGGAGATAGGCACCACAAGTTGCAAATCCATAAGCTTGATTGATCAACAATGAGTACAAGACAAGATTTGCGACCCCCAAATGGGTTTTCCAAGAGAGAACAATAATCTATCCTAAAAACCTAAGAAAAGTTTCAAAATGTGATTGTAAATTGTCTACTGGTCGAATCTATTTCAAGAACCTAACTTAAGCTATATATAGTGTTTACAAAATAATCCTTGAATTTACACAGAAAAGATAGCTGGCGGCTGATAAGTCTCGTAGTTACGACTCATAACATGACCTACGAGTCGTAGTCAGGGTCTCGTATCAGGTTCTTGGCATCTTGGACTGAACTGGTACGTCCCATAGGTATAAGTCGTTGCTTGGACTATGACTCGTATGTTTGTTTCATAGTCTTAGCCTTTAGTTTTTGGTTCAATATTTTGGCTCTCTGATTCTTGCTATGAGTCCACCTATACGAGTCGTAGTGTGTATTATGACTCATAGGCTGGGCTCGTAGGGGTGACCTTCACTTGGTAGATTCCTGATTTTTCGTCTCTGATTCTTGCTATGATACAACCTACGACTCATAGGTTGGCTCGTATGGCCTATGCTTCAGCAAAATCTACAACTTTTCTTCAAAATCATGCCAACCTAACTTTTCTGCAAACTTAACACAAAAACACATTAAAATGTAAAAAGTCACTTTAAGATCTCACAAAATTCCTTGTTTATGTGCTGTATTTTGACACCATATCAACACTCTCAACTTAGAATTGTTGCTTGTCCTTGACTCAATCTACACAGACAAAGAGAAATACATAGCAACTATATTAATGACATATATATCAACTCTTCTGATTCAGGTACCCAACTACCATTTTCAAAACAGGATTGTGGAATTATTTAGCAGACAGGAACATAATGAGATACCTGGCAATCCAACTATGATAAGCTAAGGAGCATTAACCATCTATAATCACTGGTATAGTCATATGCTACTCAAGTAGTGCAAATGCCCTCACTAGAAAGAAGTCCCTTATAATCACTCAAAGCATTTTAGAATTCAGGGACTGAGGAAGCATTCTTACTCTCACAACTGAAATTCAATGCATACTAACTAACACCATAGGCTTGCCTCGATGCTCATCTTCTGGCTTGGTGATAAAGTAGAGGTGGATCACTTTAGGACTTATAAGCTTGTAACATCGGCTCAGGTTGCTTTGGTGAGGTATTTTGGGCAAACCATGGCTAAAGCTATCCTTGAACCATGTATACCAACACTTTTTGCTTATATAATCCACCCCTTTTAAACCAATCTACCCTTATTCTCTTATTTCGAACTTTTCTCGAGTGCTTTCTTTCTCTTTTTCAACTGATCTTTAATTTTCTTTCTTGATTTCCCAACTAACCACCTTAGTATTATTACTTTGTCACTATAAGGTCCACCCTCAGCTTAGGATTTTATCCTCAGGTAAGGTACACAATATCTATGCCTTAAACTAGGGCCACTAACTGCAGCTACCTTCAACTTAGGCCTTTGGCCTCAATCAAGATTCACATGTTCAAGGATAGACCAGGGCCAATATCAAGGCATTTCATCAAACAAGGTTAACCTAGTAAGGTATCATGAAAGAATGAGTATATGATAAGCTTAAAAGTTTGGAACAAGCGATTCACTTACTCATCTGGTGGGTCATTTAGGCTAAAAGTGGTTTCACTCAAGGATAAAGGCCTAAGATCCCTTCCATGTCCACCACATCACTAAACCAACTTTAGAGTAACAAGGAAAGTTCTGGGTCCATACAAGATGCATGAATGCAACAAAATAAGCTCACAGTACACATGAAAATTGCATCCACAATCAAGTATAGACTCACAGGTCATGCTTTTAGTCTTAGCTTACCTTCACAATATCAGAACAAATATTTTCAGATACTCAAAAATGTATGAATGCATCAATAATCACAACCTCAATAATTTTGAGGGTACCCAATTTTACATCAAAAGTTTAAAGAAAATCTAAGAACTATATATATGCCAAACGGTAACATTACTATGCATTTACAAATTATCTATACTTCCTAAAACATGCCGATTCAACAAAAATTAAAATATCCACAAGGAAAAAGAAACACAGCAAGAAAACCTTGAGATCAAAAATAGGAGAAGTTATGGACTTAAGGCTACTCAGACTTCACCTTAATCCATAACTTCCATCATCCCACCAAAATAGGATACTTTGTCCTCAATGTAACAACACAAAGAAAAGACGAACATACGAAAACATAGATATATATATATACATTTAAAATTAACAGTTAACAAAACTAATATCCAAAACCAACATAAAAACATTATCCAACAAGAACATCCACAAGAAAACAAAATAAAATCAACATTGTCTAACAAAAGGACAGAGTATCCATAAAAACAAGTAAGAGTTGGGGTCAAAAGTGGTTAAACATCATGGTGCTCATGCACCAGTCTTGGGCTGGTCTGCAGGGTCCTGAGTTTGCCTCTCCTCCTCTGCTAAAGTACCCTTTCCAGGTGGGGTGTGTTGTGTTCTCTCTCTCTCTGAATAGCCACCAACAAAATCGACTCTTGCACCACCTCCTCAAGTATGGGCTCCTCCTACTCAAGTCTCGGCCTCTTTAGGCTTGGCCTTAGATCAGCATGTTCAAGGTGTCTCTTCCCGTGGGTTTCCGGACAGTCGGTGAGCCAATCAAATACCTCATCTCCTATCGGTGCTACCTTTGGGGCTGGAACAGGGGCTGCCAACAGCTGCAACAAGTCGGCCTTGAACCTGGCCAACTCCTCAGTCACTGCACTCAAGTCGGCAGGCCTAGCTCTCTCGATCCTTTTCTGGACTCTAGCCTTGAACGCATCGACCCGTGCATCAACTACTCGGACTTTATCATCAACTAAATCTCAGGAAAATCCCTCATCCTCTCCTTGGAGTTTCGAACAATCTGATCAATCAATGGTTGGACCTGTGTTGATAATTCTCGCAGCCTGCCATCTATAGCCACCCTACGCAATAAATCCAGAAAAGCAACAACAGAGAAAAGAGGGTCAACCTGTAATATAGTTATTGTTGGTGCTGGAGTGCTGGTGGATAGTGTAGACTCGATCTCGGCTGCCAGTGTAAGCTCCGAAGTAGCCAGAGTAGTACCCGTAGGAGCTGGAGGTGAACCTGGGACCTGTGGCTCGACTAAAAATGGCTCTGGGATAGGAGGTGGGATAGCTCTCTATAGGGAGATTGGGTTTTCATCAGCTTTGATTAAGCTGGGATCCAACGTACGCAAGGCCTCTACCTAAGGGTCCAAGTGAAGAGAAACCAATACACCTACTTCCTTGCATTATCTATGAATCAGAATGGGGAATGACAATGCTTGATGAGTGCAGACTACTGACTTGTGTATGTGTTCTACCAAAACTCGAGCCCAATCAATTTCACACCCTGCCAAGATGCTTGCCAACAACACGAACCTCTTTAATGTGATCACATTATCCGTGAATGTGGGCATGATGCACATTTGGATAATAGACCACCAAAACTTTGCCTTAAATGAGAGATGGGCCTTTAGAATATGCTTGGCACAGTCTATAACCCATATCGACTCAACACCTTCCTCATAAATGTGGCTTGCTATCTACCTTAATAACTCTAGCAGCATCATTCTGATTAACTGCTTTCCTTATGTCTGCCATTCGATGTTCATATTCTACTGTGGAGTATGGGGCTCTGTAATTTAGTCCGAATTTCACCCTTCAAATAGTCTCTACCGAGATGTCGACTATCTCACCCCTGACCATGAGTTCACTCAATCGTGGTGTGTCAATGGGCTTCATGAGCCTCAGAATATTGCCATGTATAGTAGCATAATAAGAAGCATAGAATTCCCAGACCAAGTAAGGGTCGTACTTCCCCAGGACTTGTGATAACCATCCTAATCCATGGCAGTCAATGTCAGCTTCTAAACCCGGCACACCTTTCAGCCTTGAGTCTTTCAACCTTGCCTCCTCGTGAAATCTCTGTACCATCCTCCCTTGACTTTTAAGTTCCAGTCCCTTATCATAGATCTCTTTCATTCTAGGAACACACCATATTGTGTTTTGCGGATCGGTGGAAGTGACTGTGTAGGAAGAATCAACTAGCTGTGGAGGAATGGTCTCTTCAAGGTGAGTCTAAGATACTTCCAAAGAACCAGAGTCAGAAGTGGATTCATCATCATCTAAACCATCTTCTTCATTCTCCTCATCAAACTGGGTGGAGCTATTCACTTCCATTGGTACTCTGGTTAATTGTTATTGTGTCAAGGGCACTTGGCCTCAGGGTCAAGGTGCACATTCATTTCTTCAGTTGATTTCTCATCCTTGGATGTGTCATCCCTCAGTTGCTGTCCGGGGATGGGGCAACAACTCTTTGCCCTCTTGGAGACATTATCTCTGCAAAACCATTACAAACAGAAGCCTAAGCACTCTGATATTTTATATCAACACAATAACTCATAACATAATCAAGCAACTAACTATAAAATATCTTAAGTAAAGAGACTAATCCAGGATTAGAGTTGCAGAAACTAGGTGTAGATACGACTTATAGGGTCACCAACAAGTCGTAGTCTTCACTTGTATCATATTTCAGAGACACTTTTAGAATTTGGATAAAGGTCACAAGACCACCATTACGACTCTAACAGGTGTTACAAGTCATAGGTGAATCTTGCATGAAAAGGGTTAGCACACTATGGACAGTTACGAAGGACCACCACGACTTGTAGAGAGACCTACGACTCGTAGTGGGTCCTTGTGGCAAAAAAATAAGAGACATTAAAAGTTACACCCACAAAAGCATAAGCAATACAGTAGTAAATCATAATGACTCATCATTACCAATCGTATCAAAACAAAGCATGAATTCCTCTTTAGCAGTTCAAAACTCTTCTAAAATTATTAGCATCAATGCACATTGACAACAAAACTATACCACCTTCAATCCAACAACTTTATTCTCACGCGAGGTTCATTATGATCCATAAAATAAGCAATACATGCACATGGTAATAACATTGGATATCAAATTCACCAAACAAGGACAAGATTTAAGACTCGGTCATTTACAAAGACATTAACAATTGTATATCACATTCTCCTGACTATAACAGGTACTTTTGCATGGTTATACTAATAATGACCTTGAGGCCTTCATTCAATCATACAAGAGACAAGTAATTTTTCATAGATAAACTGAAATTAATTGTGAAAACTTACCAGATGAATGAGTGAATGAACTATGAGGAGAAAAACTGAAAGTGTTCTTTAGTGCTCAATTCTCTTGTTGGGGAATTTTAGTGGGTGAAAAGGGTGAAAATGCATGTATTAGTGAAATGGAATGATGGGGGGGGGGAGTTATAAGCTGAAAGGAGATGCTTCATGAAGGGACATGAAGAACCAAGAAACGTCGGTCTCTTAACATTAACAATGGTTCACCCTTTTAAATTCTGCAACTTAGTCTTACGAGACCTTGACTACGAGTCGTAAGATGACATATGACTCGTTGGTCCCAATCTCGTAGCAGACCCAACATTTAGGAAAATTTCGATTTCATACCTGAACACTACGAACCCCACTTACGACTTATAGGGGACCCTATGAATCATAAGGTTGGCTTGTGGTATGTGTTCCAGCTTCTGGTACTTACTGTTTCCCTCTAGGAGACATGACTACGAGTCATAACATTCACTACGACTCATAGGCCTGCTCATATGAGTTGCATCTGAACTTAATTTATCCCTTCTTTAGCACTTGGTTTGTTCCAGCAATCTATTACCTTAAATGCACCAAAATGCCAATTGATACAACTGATTCATAGTCCTAACAATAACAACACATTATTGACTCACTAATAACAAATACAATACGATAAAATGTCTCAAAATAAAGAAATCACACAAAAAAACTTGGGTTACCTCCCAAGAAGCGCCTTGTTTAACGTCGTGGCTCGACCCAATCATTCATGAGTACTCAGACTTCCTCATAGGCTCCAGCACTGCTTCTTCTACTTTTCCTTTGTTCATCCTGCACTGCATCTAGTTGCTCAGTAAGCTTCTCAATCCTATCACCCAGAGTTTGCATCGGTATAGTTTGTTGTTCCACTTTGTAATTATATTTAAGGACATTAAACTTTATCTCCCTGACGATGTCATCTTCCTTATTCACCTTGGTCAAGACTTGTTCAAGAATATGCTCAATGCGGGTCAACTTATCAGTGATACAATGCTGATGAGGTAACCTCGTCCAATGTGCAACATTTTCGCTTTTGGTTTTACTTAAGGCTCCCGTAGATGAACTAACAGATAGTCCGACTTGCTCTTAAAGGGGTTGGTAGACTTAGGCAACTGCAGACAGCTTATCCATGCTCTCAGTGATCTCATTAAATAGTCATCTTACAAACTCCCAATAGACTCCTCCAAACAGTGCGTCAGCCTGCCCTTGTTGTTTAGAGGGTAATGCTCGGTAGAAACTAGCTGCCAACTCATCATCAGTTAGACCATGGTTCTGATTCGCTGCCAAGTACTTCTTGTATCTTTCCCAGACCGCTACTAAAGGTTCTCCTGGTAGTCTTTTGAAATTACAGATCTTGTTCTGTAACCTCTACTTTTTGGACTCTCTATAGAAATTCATGAGGAAGACTCTCTGTACTTCCCCCCAGTTAGAGCAAACATCGGGTGGACGAATTGACCACCATTCTACAGCTTCACTCCAGAGATTCATGGGGAAAACCTGAAGATCCATGGCCTCCCAAGCAGGATGTCTTGTCCTAAGGACCCCCCTCAATGTTTGAGTGAAATTCTGTAGATAGATTTGGGGATCCTCGGACTCTTGCCCATAAAATAGGGCGCGCCTCTATAAAGTTTCCAACAAGTCATTTGCAATGTAGTACGTTTACTCAGTCATAGTGCCAGCAAACCTGTACCTAAAATAAGCTAACAAAAACAAATAGAAAAAGTAAAATTCAGGATACTCTAGAAATCAACACTAGAACAAACTAATAGTGAATTCAAGTCAAAACCTAGCCGTATTCCCTAGCAACGGCGCCATAATTTTTGATGATTTGTGATGGTCATGCTCTAATAAGAAAGCGATCGCTATCAGTAATTAACCTAACCGAGGTTAGGGTCGAATCACAGGGAATACAGAGCTTTGACTACAAGACTTTACTACTAATTATCTCTAGTATTCGTGACTACAATCTCTAAATGGGGGATTTTTTTTATTAAAAAACAAAATAAAATGAACACTAATTAAAATGCGAGAAAACACTCAATTATGGGGACAATTTGGGAATTGTATTTCTCATGGTTCATCGGCTTGATTACCCTAGATACATAACTATAATTGGTGAGTCACATACGAGACGGTAACTTAGGTTCTTTCGGCCCTCTTGTGAAGGTGAAGGTTAAATTACACCATGGCGCTTGGTCGGCCACCATGGCGTGCCAAGTAACCATTACCAATAGTCCCAGTCTACCCCCCCATCAAGTTTGGTCGATTAGACGAGAACACATCAACCAAATTCTGTCATCTACTTCCCTTTTTCTATTTGTCACTACCTTGGTCGGGATCGTGATAGTAGGGGACTTTGGTGTTGGCCACCACCAAACAACAATAAAAATGAAGTGAAATAGATAATACATGCAAAACCCAGGTCATAGAAATGCAAGAAAACTAGGTTATATCAACTCAATCACCCATGGTTCCCACAACCCCAAGTTGTGGGTGCTTAACTACTCATGGCTAAAGCAAAACACACAAGAATACATATAATAAACATAGTTGAGAGTTTCACCAATAACAATGAAGGAGATAGGAACCATAAGTTGCAAACCCACAAGCTTGATTGATCAACATTGAGTGCAAGACAAGATTTGCAATTTCCAAAATGGGTTTTCCAAGAGAGAATAATAATCTGTCCTAAAAAACTAAGAAAAGCTTCAAAATGTGATTGTTAATTGTCTACTGGTCGAACCTCTTTCAAAAACCTAACTTAAGCTATATATAGTGTTTACAAAATAACCCTAGAATTTATACAAAAAATATAACTGGCAGTTGATAAGTCTCGCAGTTACGACTCGTAGGATGACCTACGAGTCATAGTTGGGGTCTCGTATCAGGTTCTTAGCATCTTGGACTGAACTGTACGAGCTAAAGGTACGAGTCATTGCTTGGGCTACGACTCGTATGTTTGTATCGTAGTCTTGGTCTTTATTTTTTGGTCCAACATTTTGACTCTCTAATTCTTGCTACGAGTCCACATATATAAGTCATAGTGTGTATTATGACTCGTAGGCTGGGCTCGTAGGGTGACCTTCACTTGATAAATTTTTGATTTTTGATCTCTGATTCTTTCTAAGATATAACTTACGACTTGTAGTGTGAGCAATGATTCGTAGGTTGGCTCGTACAGCCTATGCTTCAGAAAAATCTGCAACTTTTCTTCAAAATTATGGCAACCTAATTTTTCTGCAAAATTAACACAAAAACACATCAAAACGCTGAAATATCGCTTTAAGAACTCATAAAATCCCTTGTTTCAGGCACCAAATGTGTTGTATTTTCATACAACATCGCATATCATGCGTTTCTTATTCTTCCGTTGAGGCGATACTCTCTTGACGTTTGGTATGCTACTGCCATGCCTGTGGCCTAGTCCCATATACCACTTATTGATTATTACTCGATTAGGAGGATGAGAAGTGATGAAGTCATTCATTAATCTTGATCTTACCCCATGAATCCAAGAGTTTCCAGTCATATGTTGAAGGAGATATGACCTGAGTTTTATACTACGTATAGTTTTGTGAATTCAGAATGAGTCTTGATAGACGAAAGAGATTATAATTTATGAATGTTCTCAGATAAAATTTTTCAATTGAATCATGCTTATGATCTTTCATTCCCAGCCCTTTGAGTAATCCAACTTTCCAGTCTTGATAGAAGTATTAACGATAGTAAAGAAGTGATGGTTGATAAGAGAGAGTGAGAGTTTTGGATCCTAATATCATCTTACGCATGTACCAACCTTTGGCTTGTTATGCCATTGTTGATGGTACTAGATGAGCTATGGGTGATGGGAGAGAATGAGTGTTCCTGAATTGAGATAATAGAGTTGACTTTCTATCTTTTAGTTGATATTTCTTTTAAGCCTCTGCGTACTTGAGTATGCAAGTCCTTGATAGTATTCATGCCTAGTAATGATGTTAAGGGTAAAGTTTAAACTCTAGACATTGTGTCCGAAGTCTATCCTTGAGACTGTGTATTCGAGCATTTGAGTAATTAAGTTTGATGATATTCGTGCTTATTTTGCATGGAGAGATAGTAGTGTGAGGTTCTGCCAAAGGAGGAGATGATGAGTCCCCCAGGTCCAAACGAGTGATATTGATAGCAGTAGACTAAGGATGAGGATAAATGAAGAGGAGTGAGTGTATCCTTATTATGATATTGGTTTTAAACTTGTGTCATGTAGGGATAGAGATATGAAGGAGAGAGACAAAATCTTATGATGAACAACAAATAGGTAAAAGTAGGTTGGTGTGACTTTGAGTGAGAGTTCATTTAATAGTGGAGGTAGAAGTGTTAATTAGGCTTGAAGATTCTAAGACATAGTTAAAGTGGTTAGAGTGATAGATTTGAATTCATGGTTGTTGTTATGAGAATATTGATGATAGACTAGTGAAGACTTAGTAATAAGGGTTTGAGGAAGAGTAGTGAGGTAGTGAAGAGGACTAGTGCTCTTTTAGTGAAAGTCCTTGAGAGAGTTTAGAAACGAGTATGGAGGATTAACTTTTTAGGAATATGATCATCTTGTGAATAAAACCTTGAGGCTAAAAAGTAGGCTTGAATGGTGTCACGACCCAAGCCTAGGGCCTAGACATGACATGGCGCAAGGGAAACCCGAAAGGACCCCAAACAAGCCTCTTAGAATATCATTACACATCCTTGATCGCGGAAGCAATAAAGCAAACATCAAGAGATAAAAGAATTGGAAACCGGAGCTAAGGGAAAACACTTCCATAATATGATAGTCAAGAGACAAGAGCCACGAACATATCATAGATACATAACATGTCCAACAAACACCTCTAATACATAAATAAGAGGGGGGCAAGATAAAGTAATTGGGCTCACCCTCATAGTCAAAATAGACAATAAAGAAGAATGTCTCAATACATAATGGAAGAAATAAGACTAAGGTCCCCGAAGTGGAGGACTCACCAACCAGCTTGAATAGCGCCGAACTAACCAAGTGGAGGAGGATGGTCAACTTGGGCACCGGTTCCTACATGGTGACATAGTATATAGCACTAGAAGGTAATGGATTATTACCCATGTCATTAATTACTCATGTCATTCCCTCATTGATCATAGCATATGCATTCATATACATGGATTATTTTGAGAAATTATGTTATGGGTTAAGTCCAATTTTATTTTATGGTATGATTTTGACAAAATGTTAGTTATGACAATATTGTGATCATATATATGTCTTGGGTTTTTGGATCATTGAGCATTTGGGGGTGCTTGCACCATTTTGTGTATGAATGAGCTATTCTTTTGCATAAATATTATGACTATGAAATTATGATTTTGGCATTTGAGCCTAAGTATGAATTATTATGAATGGTGTTTGGCTTTTAAGCCCAATTGTGCATTGAAATGATTTGGAGAAAATGACTATTGCCTCTTTGAAAGTATGTATATGTATATTATAAGTGTTCTTGTGGGATGACGACTTAGCACCGATGGATTGAGAGGGGGGGTCTATAAGGGTTACCCCATGTTCTTGTTGCATAGAGTCTTGTCTTGTGATCTTGGTTGACCCTAGCTTGATAGGTTTGAGGTCCTAAGGTGGTTTGACTATTTACATAGTATGCTTTTGATGAGTGTAGAATTCGTAAGGTTGTAATATGATGGTTAAGGATAGTCGATCTATTTGGTCAACTACTATGGGTTAGTCACTTCTCTAAGCTTAACTTTTTGTTCAGTTTTTGTTCTCAAGTGTGGAAGAGGGTAGATGATATCCCTAATGTCCTTTTGAACTAGGGAGGATCATTTGAAATATTCGTGGAGTTGTTTGGTTGGATTATACATCGGTGGTGTTTGTGGGTTTCTTGAATAGGATCATGAAATTTCAATGATACACAGGCGCGCGACAGGTCCGCGTCGTAGATCTGGTCCCCCGACTGTTCCATTGAAGTTTAAAATTTTAAATCTTTTGAGGGGCATTCTAGACTTTTTCCCACCCCTTCTATTTTTAATCAATGATTAATATAAGTTTTTTGGGCCTAAAAAGGGTTTCAAAACCTTTCTTAAAGTTCCTTACGCAAAAACTAAGAAGAGACCCTGAATGGAGAAGAGGAGAAAGAGCTAGAGTTCAAAGGATTGATGCTAATTTCTTGAAGATTTGATTGTCAAGCTCCATACCAGGTATATAAGGCTAAACTAAAAGCATGAGATTGTTCTCCCATGTGTCCCATAGATGGTATTAGACGAGAATTGAAAGTTCTTAAGTCTACACACTTGTTTCTTGAAGTAGTATCTTGAATTAATTCTTGAATTAAGTTTCTACAATATCAATGAGTTTCCTGTATATAATCTTTTTGAAGTTGAGTAATTATTTAGATATATGTTCATGTATTCGTTCACATGAACCCTAATTGAAGATTATGGTTGCTTTTTATGCTTTATGTTGAAAATTAAGATTTGATAGTCATACAGGGCATGTTAAACACTGAAGATTTTTGGTAGCATATTTTATTGAATTTTCATAAATATGATTTTTGAGCATGAACAGTGATTTGGGAAAGAGTTTTGATTGAATTGAGCATTGAGTCTAAATGATATTTTGAGTACATAATTGATGATAAGGTAAATATACTTTTCATAGTAATTTCATTGATAGATGATGGTGATAAATGATATGAGTCTTAAAGAGGATTGATTGGATAGATAATTGTGTATGTTTTAGTCTTGAGATCATTATTGAGCACCAAGTTGGGTGAGGAGTATCACCCTAGAACTGTATTTACCAGTGTAGAATAGTCGTGCAACACGTTCTAGCGACTCTTGTCCCAATAGTTGGACAATTCTCATTAGATCCAAGTGTATGTATGTGTATGTGTGTGTGTGTATGTGTGTGTGTGTGTGTGTGAGAGAGAGAGAGAGAGAGAGAGAGAGAGAGAGAGAGAGATTACGTCCCTTACCGTGACAAGTTTAGAACGGGTGTGTCAACAATGTCTATTCGTTGTGCCCCACCAAACTTAAAGGTGGGCGACATGATAGATGTCGGTTAAGAGGAACTCCCAAGTAATATTGATTGAACATGAGATTTCTAACAGAGTCATTCTTTCTTTTCAAATGTATATTTGAAAGAACATGATTTACTTTAAACTTTCATGTTTTACTAAGTTGAGATGAGTTGAGCTTTTTGAGTTGAGTTGATGTTATTTTCATACTATTTTACCTGTTTTGATTTCATTCGGTTATTTTACATATCAGTACATTTCACGTACTGATGTACCCCTCTGGGGCTGCATCGTTTCATGATGTAGATATACAGAATCGAGATCATCAGCAGGTGCATAATTGAGAATCACTAGACTTTCAGCGGATTGGTGAGCCTCCCTTTCTTCGGAGGATTCATATGTTATTTCCATCTTGCTTTAGAGTTAAATATTGATTAGCTTTTTATTTTGATTGAGGTAGTCATGGGTCTGTCGTTGACACCACCTACTAGTGATAGAGGCTTCATAGATTAAAGTCGGATTGTTGATTGATAAAACTATGAGCTAGTTTCTTTTCTACTAGCCTTTGTTATAGCATTATTTTGAGGTTTGAGGAGATGAGCCCATTCACTGCCTTTTGCTCTTCCGCTGATTAGTAGAATGTATGGATGAATGAATATGATGAGGCCAAGTGGTTCGCTTGGGGACTATCAATAGTCTCTGAGTGCAGGTTAGTGTAGGGTACTCTACTGGGGCATGACAATCAAATATAAACAATATTCATGTAAGTATTATGATAATATTATAATCAATTCCAGTTCACATATTATAATAATTGAATGATTCCAAAAACTATACTAATTTTAGCCAAAAGTTCCTCAACTATTTAAAATGTTTACATTTTACATCAAATTAATGCAAAATACAAATACAAATAAACAATTAATATACAATATATCAGATGAACAATATATTGATACCACCTGAAATCTTAATATACATTGCCATGAAATAATATAAATTTCAT